>MRSU01003484.1:0-27815 GCA_008369845.1 Trichomonas gallinae | reverse complement strand
TATCATTATATTAATGCATATAATATACTGGCAAAGTTTGGAGCAAAAATACATTTCTATCGTCATTGGTACACCTCTGTCCAAAATTGTCTATCACTTTGCACAGTGTATGCATACTCATATACTTTGTCAATGTGGACAGGATAACTTATCTGTAGATATGTTTTCATATTCAAACGATACAATCATATTTGATATTTAATATTTTTACATGACAAATTCATGAATTTACATCTCAAAATTATATTTTACATGACAAAATATGTGATTTACATCACATCACCTCAAATTTCAAATTTCGGTTAATATTGACCTAAAAAACACTGAACTGATATGAATATTAACCAATAACAACCATCCACGCTGTTTCTAATGAGTTCTTCCGATATTGCATCCGTAGTTTGCAAAAAAAATATTATGTTTTTTTTTTTAGAAGATTTAGAAAACATAATTTAATTATTATTGGTATTTGTATTCGAATAGCTAATACTGAAAGGGAAATTTTGAGGATATTCATCTTCATCATAATTTTCATTTGCATGTTCATCTGTTTGGCCAAGGTAAACAATATATTGTCCGAACAGTTCGAATTGACGTGATGTTATTTTACTGCCATTTCCATCTTTTGTTAATCTCCATCTAATATAACGATATGCTTCATCAGAGTGGCATGACCAGTGGTGTACACGTTCACTACCGCCCATTTCTTTGTTCTTTACTTTCTCATCTATAATTTTATAATTAATATTATCATTTGATCCTTCTATGACCCAACTTTGTTCATTTTCCCAGTGGGATCCTGATCCACTTTTGATTGAATAACCATCTATTTTAACTTTGGAAGCCTTGAAGTCAATTAATAAATAATTTCCTTTCTTGACGTTCATACTCCACTGGTTTCTCGATTGATTAAAATCAAAAAGATTTTTAGGCTTTTCTGATGAGTTTGTATCATCTGATGACGAACTTACATCGATTATATTATTATCAACTGGATTTGTTTTATATTTTTTGAAAAGCATGTTGAGAATTCCGTCAAATTCTTCGTCAGCAAATCTGCAGTCTGTAATATCGCGGTAGTATCTCTTACCCTTTTCGAGTTCAATTGTAACTTTTCCGTCAATACGTGTGCGCAAGCTTTCCCATAGCTGTGATGTTAATGTCTCAGGATTAATGAGTGACAGTGCGTGATTTAAAGTCTCTGTTCTAAGATTTTCGAAAATTATATGCGAAAATAATGTAATTGGTCTGGGATTTCTTGAAAGAACGATTTCCTCGATGAATTCGAACAAAGAATCTTCGTCTTTAACGAGAATATCTGGATGTGATAATATTCTCTCGAGCAAAATAATTGGAGTTTTCGCAAATGAGTTTGCAGGTATTGAAGCAATGTTCTTAGCAATGTATTCTATCTCTGTAGATGCATCCATTCCGTTAGAATATTTTTCTTCGAGACGAGAAACAACATTTGTTGTGTTAATTCCTGAGTTATCATTAAACTTTTTATGCAATTCGTCATTTCCTAGTATTTTTGCGAACTCACGTAGAGAATATACTTGAATATCTGTTGGTTTAATAGGATGTCCATACATCAAATCCATAACAAGCTGAAAATTTTGATTTCCATCATCAATAGGTAAAACAAAAGAGCTTACATTTGGATCTGATGCATGAAGCATAGCGACTTTCGGTGAAATAAAATTTGCAAAGAATGAATTGCACGGATATTCTTTATATGGTGGATTTTTTCCTACTAAAAATTTAAAGTCGTTCTTTACATTGTGTCTTTTTGCATTTGCAAGTCCTGAAGATGATAAATGAAATGAAGATGCTTTCTTTTGTTCCATTTTGACAAATAAATTTCTGTCATGTAACATAATCGAATTTTCAATTACATTTGACATGTAAATACTTTCCGGTTTACAATGGCAAAAATTATTATTTTGACATGTAATCAGTATTATATGTCAAAAATTATTCATTATTCAAGTTTCAGTGAAATGCTCTAACATAAGATTGTTTATTTATGAAAAAATCATTCAAGTGGTAACATATAATTCATTCACATTTTCAAAGAACCTGAGCATTTTCATGTGAATGAATATGAATGAAATGATACAAAAATTAAATTATATGCATAACATAAGCACTAAAAATCTCGCCGTGATTCTTGCATTTCTTGAAGCTTTGTTAGAATTTATGTGTTTTGACTGAGATTAATTGTAAAAAGAATATAATGAAAAACTCACATTTTTAAAACATTATAAATAACTATTCACTCAGACATCGCTGTAGTAGCTGTAGTCGTCCTCCTGCTTCGGTGGCATTGATGGCGGTCTGCTATATGACTTGTTTGCGTTGGAATTCCTGGAGTAGGAGTAGGCTGGCTGTTCATCGTCTGAGTATGAATAATCTATCTTCTCTTCCATTGGCGGTGGAGCCTTTCTCGATGAGCTGCGCGTCGAATACGTGCCTTCACGAGAATATGTCCTGTTCGCCGAATACTGGGACTTCACGACCGGTTGCTGCGGTTGCTGCTGCTCATCGGAGTAGTAGTCGCTGTAGTATTCATCATCATTTTGCTGCTGAAGTTCAACCTCATCCTGTCTCGAATATGTCTTCTTGTGTGAACCCTGAGTAGAATAAGTCTTCTTTCCTGACTCATTCGTAGCATAACTCTTCTTAGCTGATTCATTAGTAGCATATGATTTCTTAGCAGATTCATTTGTTGCAAATGATTTCTTTGCTGATTCGTTTGTTGAATAAGTTCTTTTTGCTGACTCATTTGTTGCGTATGATTTAGGTGTTGACTCGTTTGTTAAATAAGATTTCTTGGCGGATTCATTTGTTGCGTGTGATTTTCTTTGAGAGCCTTTTGTTGAGTATGTCTTTTTCGCTGAATCGTTTGTCGAGTATGTTCTCTTGTTGCGCTGTGATGAGTAGGAGTGGTCAGACTCCATTGTTGGGTTCTCGTCTTCGTCAACTTGTGAGCCGAGATTCCTGACTTTGACGACTGCAATGTCTGGATCTTCTTCGTGGACGGATTCTTTAGTCGTAGAGTATCCGTAGTAAAGTTTGGCGTCGAAGAATGGCCTGCTTGGGTTAGGATCAGCTTCAGGCTGTTGTTGCTGAGAATGGACAGAATGCTGTGAATGCTGTGAATTGAGGGAATCAGAGACGTGTTCTTCTATCTTTGAATGCTTGGAATGTGTAGATTGTCTGGATGAAATTGTTGACTCAGATTCTAAGTCGCCGTTGAGGGACTCTGAGTCACTGGATATGAATTCTTCGTTGTGCATAGCCTGTATGAGGGCAGCTTCGAGTGCCAAGACAACTGGGAAGTAGAGTGGATGACTTTCTTCGCGTCTGAAAGGATTAATTCTGAGAATTGTGAAAATTGCGTTGTGATGTTCCCTGAAAATGCTGGCAATGAGCTCATTGTCTTCATGAACAACAGAAGATAGCTTAAATTGCTTGATATCTTTGATATAATCGATAATTTCAAATGTAATCTTTCTTGTATTTGACTCTTCTTTCTTCTTTTGTAGCTCCTTCCACATCTGGATCATCTTGTTTGTGAGTCTGTCTGCGTGTGCTTTGTTTGCTAATGTTGCATTTTGCAAAAGTGACATAAAAACAAGTGTCCAGAAGAAGAGAAGTGGGTCAGCACCACGTGTCTCGTCCAATGCTTTGAGCGCTACTTGCAAAACGTAAAGTGCTCCATCATTAAGATCTCTAATATGTCTGAAGATGGCCATGACGTCGTTATTCCTCAACAATGGAATGTTGACATATGTCCACTTAGGATCTAACAAGAAAACGAAGCGGCCGAGCAATTCTGGCCAATTGCGTTTTTCAAGTGGATTGGAAAGCTGTAAAGCACAAACTTTCGATCTGATGTAAGGTGCCAGAAGCTTCCTGTTGTGAAGAACAGCAAGTAAGTCGTTTGCATCTTTTGCTGATAATGTTGGAATGCTGAGAATTATGTCCACGAGCGATGTATCGTTTTCTGTGATGAGTGTGGCGAGTTTATCTTCTGAATCAAGATGAAGAGCATCGAGAAGTTGTTTTGGTGTGCCATTTTCGAAATTTATTGGCTCAACATCTTGTAAAATTTGTAATTTGCCGTAGTTTTGGTCACCGAAAATGACATTAAGTTCTCTTCCGGCGACTAATTTGTCCCAAAGTTCAATCTCGCAATTTAGATTTTGATTTTCCGTTTGAATTGTTAATTTTCCATCAAGGCTGAAAATTGCCTTGCATGGAAGCGACTCTAAGCTTCCAAGTGGAGTAAACTGTGCGTCGATGACTGTATAAGGAATTTTAAGCGGATCAGTGAATAACGAGCGATAATTGCTATCTTTCAATCCAGGGATCAAAGCAGCAGCCATCTGCCTCACGTATTCACTCTTGTATGACTTATTTCCTTCAATTTGTTCAGTTAAATTGCGAATCATTGGCGCATTTTTACGCTTAAAAAGCCTTGGAATGTGATGGTTGACTATTGTTCCATCAGGTCCGACTGTTAGAGGCCTGATTATCCCTTGAACCATCTCTGGTTCGTAGGAAAGCTGCGGAATTTGGGCTTCGAATTTGATATTTTCATCATTTTCAAAGTTGAATGACGTGTTCTCGTCGTACACGGAGCTGTCCGTCTGGATGTTTTTGTTTTCGTATACAGAGAGAACTTTTGGAATCATTTTTTACATAAACCGTATTCGTTTATTTTTCTGTTTTGCTTTTTAAGCTAAAGATTAGTCATATTCATGGCCATTAAGGGACTTATCTCGTGAAAAATTCCTCAAAACACAATTTTTTGAAAAAATATTTTTTATTTTCGATTTTAGATAATCAACTCTCTAACATGAGCATCCACACAGGTAGTATATTCTATATTATGATACTAAAAGGCTAGATTTTGATTAATTTTTTCTTTTGGAAAAAAGATAACCAATTTCCTCAGCTCTCTATTATTAGCAACTACACAGTCCCTATATTTTATATAACGATATTGAAAAGCCATATTGTATTTGAAACCATTTGAATACTCATTATTTTATATTTATGTGTGAATGGCGCTGTAAGTTCTGATATTGAATGCACTCTCTGCATTTGTGAAAATATCTCTAAAGACGATGGAATGAAATTTTCTAAACAGAATCATATTGCAGCAGGATCAAAGCATGCATATCCTCCATATGACATTGTATCTATTTCTAGAATATGAGCCAAATTTCTAAGCTATTTCGAAGTTTCAATTCACTTTACATGTCAAACAGTGTCATATTTATGAAAAGTGACAGAGCTATCCAATGCCTATATCAGTCCGAAGGGTGAAAATCACGGATTTGATCGAAATGCAGCAGACGAATTTATCATGCCTCGCTGAGAACTACCACATGTGGTATTGGCTTTACCACTACTTAATTTATCCAGCTTCATCTCATTGCGCTGTAAATTCTCAAAATCACATTCTCGGATATGTCCTTAGCAAAATGGATGACGATGCACGTCGTAAAAACCCCAATGAACCACTCCACGCTCATATGACTTCAGTGGCCGTATACAACGGCTACAGAAAACTCGGTTTGGCCAAGCAGTTGATGCTTTTCTCGCAAAGAGAGAACCAACTTTGCTATAGAGCTGAATACGTAAACCTTCATGTTAGAGAGACGAATAGAGCAGGTCACAGCTTATATTCTAAAGCTCTCGGATACGTTAAGACAAGTACAGATAAAGCATATTACGTCGATGGAGAAGACGCATTCTCGATGAGATATACTTATCCTAAGACAGAAGCTCAATTAGCTGAAGAAACAGCAAAGAAGAACCAGAGCAATCAGCCAAGAAGGCCAAAGAAAGGAGGCAGAAGATAAACTTATTATCAAATTTCCAAAACTTCACGTTAAGTCACAATGTTAACATTTAATCATTATGTAATGCATATAATAAACGATTAGAGTATGATATACCTTAATCCAACAAAAAATTCTTCAGAGTTAAATTTTCTCTTTATTTTGGTAACTTCTCTTTTTTTTTTGTATAACAGGAACAATGTAATTTTCGACTGTATCTGGTAAAATCTAAATGAATAGCTTGTGAAAGATGAGATATGCTTTGTAGTTATTGATATCTTCGTTAAATCGAAAAAAGAATCAATATAGCGTTAAATACCTAAATAGTTTTGTCCAAATATAATGTGTTTTATGTAACTGTTGCTTAAAAATGATAATTTGCAAATGATAAAAAAATGAAAATGTGATTTTGTGTTTAATAAATCTGGAATTAGTCAGATGAGTTGTTGTTGACTTGAAAAAAAGTGTGCATATATCTAATCTCAAAAAAACCAATGAAAAAATCTTATTTAGAAGAGGGATGTCTTCTTCATGATATGAACGAATTCCTCGTATGATACTTCACCATCATTATCGCGATCAGCTTCTTCAATCATTTCACGAAGCTCTTCATCTGTAAGATTCTCACCAAGTTCTACGGAAACACGCTTTAAGTTCTTAAAAGAAATACGGCCTGTATTGTCATCATCAAAAAGACGGAATGCTTTTCTAATTTCGTCTTCTGGATTACGTTCTTCCATCTTTTTAGTCATCATCTGAAGGAACTGGGCAAAGCTAATAGCACCAGTGCCATCTGTATCTACATCAGAAATCATACGACGAATTTCTTCCTTTGTTGGCTCAAAGCCGAGGGCTTTCATCGCGACCTTAAGCTCCTTAGCATCAATGGAGCCAGATCCATCTGTATCGAAAAGGTCGAATGCTTCACGAATTTCCTGGCGCTGCTCTTCTGAAAGTTCGCCGCGGCCCTTTGAGTCTTTGTTTGTACTCATATTTCCAAAATTAACGTTATGAATTTCAGCAAAATTCAGACGTTTACAAATTAAAAGCAGGGTCGGTCCCTATTTTATTAAGGGTCTGACCCTAGATTAAATAACCTTATATAGAATCTATATAATTCCAAGCGTCAAGTCTGAAATGGAGTGTCTATCATGTGTACCAAATCTATTTTAGGTACTACAGATTTAATCCATTAATGAATTTTTTTGAAAAACAGTTTAAAATGAAAGATGAATATAATCTTCGATTATCTATTCCAGCATCATTATTTGTTATCAGCTTCGGTATTAGTCTACTAGTACATGTGTCATATTATATCACTTTAATGATTTAATCAAGATTGTAAAATCATGCGAAAACTTTTGCCTATTGATATTTCTCCCGGAAATATAAGGTTATTTTTTGAAAAAACTAAAAAATCGTTTTAATCTAGCAATTTAATTGATTTGACGTCTCGTGATTAAAATCTTGTTGATATTATAGGGTTTCTCCATTGTTTTATTGTCAAGGATTGTGATGATATGTTTTGAAACATGTTGCCCAGAACCTATTTTGCATTTTTGCCATGTAAAATTGATTTCTGTCAAATAAAAGTGACAAAATGACTGATAACCAATATTATAATAATATGAGTGGAGATGAGAACGAAAGCCCAAAGGATACTGATGCCCAGGCTGGTGAAGAAATCTCAAATGAGCAAAAACGCTCTCTTTCCGCTAATTTTGGGCCAATTAATAATTCAACGGTCGAAGAATTCAGAAATTTCTTCATGGAACAAGGATTACAGTTCTCTGAGATATCGTTTTTACACCACTGCGGCTTAATTCGCTTCGAAACACAAGCAGAAGTCGATGCTTTCGTTAAAAAATATACTGGAGTAATTTACAAGGGAGAAAAACTTTGGGCTAGACCACCTAGTAACACTAAAACAACAAATTACGTCAAAACTCTTCATATCGCTGGAATTGATGAAGCACATCTTAGCGAACGCGATCTGTTCAAATTAGTTGCACCATATGGCTTCGTTAGAAGAATATCAACGAGAAAGCAGTTCACTTTTATAGAATTCGATACAACAAAAGATGCAAAAGATGCATTTCACCACTTAAAGTCTATTGAGCAGTCATATCATGGACTTCGCGTATCATATGCACGATCTGAACAAAAATTTGACGCTTCAAATCTTTCTATTCCTTTATCTGCAGTATTACCAGATAATCATCCATTTTACCAAAGGATTCAAAAGATGATTTATGATTAAATAGTTATAGAAAATGTTATTGTTGAATATTACGCAACAAAATTTACGATTTTGTCTTATTAATATAAAATATTTTTAAATTTCAAATCGTATTTAAATTGTCGCATTAGAGACGCAAATACCTTTCGAAATTATAAGTTATACTATCTCAAAATTTCATAATTATTATGTTATTTTATATCTACAAAAAGATTATATTAATTCACATTCTGACTCAATTAGCAGATTATAATTGCTATTTCAAATCGATGAGAATATGAATTATCATATATATCCATCAAAATTTGTACGATTAGATGCCAAAAGATAACATTTCATGACAGGCTGAGTGATCACGTGTTAAAATGCAAGTTATATATCTGATTTCGTAATTTTTATAATTATTGAAGCTTTTTGTGCAAAAAAATATATATTTTTGATTTTTTTGAAAATGGTAAATAATAAACATTTAAACATTAACAGAAAGAAGAATATTTGATATCCAAGCCATGATTCGCCTAAATTATTTTTGCTCTTGATTTGAATTTGGTTGGAAAACCAATGGAGCAGCCTGAGATAAACAGCTCTGGAAGTATCTTAATTGATCTCGAAGAATTTCATTTTGTGCTTGTAAACCGGAAATTGATTGTTGCAATTCAACAACTAAACTCTTAAGTTCGCCGTTGTCTGTTTCTAGTTTCTTCAAATAGTCCGTTTTTGTCTTTCTCCATCTCCTTGGACCTGCATCTCCTGTCATCAAAATTAAGTCTTGCGTCTTTTTCTCTATTTCCGATGGCAATCCTGTTGTCTGCTCATGCTGCGGCGTCCTAGACATATTGAACATCGGCATTTGCTGGGTAAACATCATTTGTCCAGTATTCACTGCATTCATTCGAAAAAAAAAATTTGGATCAGATTTTTGTTTTGTTTTAAAATATAGTCATCTACATCTGTTATTTGGAATATTTCACGTTTAAAACTCAATAAAATCGCCATGTTTTTGCGATCATAGCCTTTATTGATCTCATTATTTAATATATAGTCATTTCTCATACATATGACTCTATCTTTTTGATTCTGCATAATAATAATAATTTTTGATTATTTTCATCGCAACTTTATTTTTAATATACACTCAATATTCATATTTTAAACATCTCATTGAATTCTTATTATACCACTCTTATGATAATAGCTACAGACAGGATGAAAAAGAATTTTCGAATCTATTAAAACTAAATAACGTTGCAATCACAACCAAATTTGCAAGATAGTTTTCTCTATACCCAATGCACAAAGAATAAGTTGTATGAGTTCCTATCTACAATTTTTCTTTCACGGAGTGAATACAAGCGTCATCAACAAAACCACAGTCCAGAAACATCTAGAACTTTATGGATTTATTTCACATAACTACACATCGTATGTGAACTCGCCTAAAAATACAAGATAGATAAAAATGACAAAATTAAAATTTACATGACAAAATTTGCAAATTTTTGTCATGTAAAGCAACAAATAACGTAGTTGATTATTTAGAAATGTTTATTATCTCCAGAATCACTCGATAAATTTCCTAGATATTTTATCAATAGGTTCACATATGTCTAGAGTTTATTTGTACAAAGTTTCATGTTAAACTAAATTGAAGATATCTATGTTGACGAAATTCTTTCTTTACATGTATTTTTCAAAAAAAAATGATGAAAAATTTTTTGCGCGAAATTTCTCAAGAATCAGCCGAATACAGAAACCAAGCAATAAGAATCGAAAACATGTCTAGAGCCCTAACAACACAGTATCGAGAATTGGAGTATTCAGCTCATAACAGAATCCGACAATCTGAAAGACCAGCTTCTTCAAACAAAAGAAGCAATGGGGTTGTTATTTCACGAATAGTACAAAAGTCTCCGCAACCTCTTACATCAAGATCTTTATCTTATGATTATATGAGTAATAAAAGAACAGCAAAAACAGCAAGGAGACCTAATTTTATGATTACACAGAAAACAATAACAGCTAAAAAGGAGCCTGCACCCCCAAATACTTCGAGAACTACTGGAAAGCCGATGTTTGATTTAGATGCAATACCAGATCCAAGGAGCAATAGAAAGGCTAGAGTAGTTCTCAAGCCTACGGATCAATTTAGAGATATATGAGTATTTTAATTTGTGTTTATAAAATATTGTTTAATCATAGTTATTCATTATTAATGTTTAATTTGTGACCATTGTGCTCTTTAGGTTTTGTCTTTAAACGAAATACATATAATGATGTTTAAAAATTAATTCAAAAAATTTAATAGCTTCAATGGATATGTTCATGACTTTAAAACAATCATATTGTGTAATTATTGTCACACTATATATATCACATCGTCAAATATAATGAAGAAGTACAATTTTTAATATGATACAGTAAGAAATGGCAGCAAAAGATCAAATTGAAATATAATGTGGATTATTCTTCCTTTTAGTTAAATGCACAGTAGTCTGCCATTATAGAATGTAATTACTCTAAGATTCAATAGGAAACAGTGTGAAATGCTTTTTTCTGGCTAATTATATGATCCACTGCATCTTTTTATGCTGTATTATTACACATCTTAGTCTCAGCAGTGTTAAAACCTATTCAATAACAGATAATTGAATTTATACCAAAAATCAATCAGATATTGATGTTGTTTATAGGCAAAAAGTGAAAATATTATAATATGTAGTTATATTTTTTGAAATAAAGTCTAAAATTTGTTAAAATTTATAAATTAATATAAAACTTTATTCTATTGAAGATTCGTATACTAAACAAACAAATAAAAATCAGTTATATTGGAGCAGCTGTTCTTGCTCTTCTGGATCAGCTACAATTTGCTTCTTTTTCTTCATAGCTAAGAAGAATACAATAGCCGTTATAACAATGAGGGTTAACAAACCTCCAAGTTGTATGTAATCTGCTACTGTAAATCCTTGTTTTTCGACTATTGCATTAGGATCGATTAATTCAGGCGCGTTTGCGTCTTTATTCACTATATCAAATATCGGAACGGTCATTGATGGCATCGCAGAAGCTGTTCGAGTTGGTAAAGGAGTTGCTGATGGTGATGGAGGCGCTGTTGGTGGAATATCTGTAACGCAAAGCCAATTCTGGAAATCAGGATCTATGTTTCTTGGTTTTTCTTTAGGAATTTGCGTGAAATTTTCAAATTTCCATTTCGAATTTTGAATTGTGTATTTATTAGGCGGCATATCAACCCTGCAATTGATGAATTGCATGTTATCAATGTTTGTTTTCTCAAACATATCGCCATAAACAAGGAATAACATCTTGGTCATGCAAAAGTCCCATGTATCAAAGGTAAGTCCGGTCCTTGTCTCTATCATACAGCCTATTTCTACATGGTGTATGCATTTGTATGTGTATCCGTATTTAATACTGCATTTTTCGTAATGATCAGAATCAAATCCGAAATAAGTGACTCCAGAACAATTCACGTAGCTGGCAAAGCCGAAATCTAAATTTTTACATGAAGAACCAAATGATTCCAATGCTCGTTTATCCTGAATAGAGCACTGCGACTGATTTATGTATTTTTCCGTAGTAAATGGAGCGTCCATCAATGTCGCGTGGCTTCGGCCAGACAGCTTCTTAGGAGAGCACGCGTACCTAGTAATCTCTGTGCAATTGACGTAGTCAGAAGATTTCAAATGATAAGTTTGTGCTTTGTCTGCAGCGAAGCAAATCATGAAACAAGTACGTGTGATTATAGATGATTTGCCAAAGAATACGATAGGGCCATTTCCATTACCGAAAATCTGCGTGAAACCTGAATCATAGATTTCAAGTTTGTAATTTGATACGGGATTTGTCCTTAAATATATGGCACAGTACTTACCTGACTCGATTAGAATCAGTTTGAATAGGCATTTTTGGAAAATCATGTCTTCTTGGATATCAGTAAATGAAAAATTGGTAAATGTCTGTTGTTCGAAAACTCCTTTATCGAGTGTGATTACTGATGAGCTAAAACGCTCAAAAGTTACTTTGTTAAACTTTGAACTGAAGAATGAGTTTGATGAGAAAAGAAATGGCTTAGCAAAACGCGAAAAACGAGATCTGTCCACAGCAAAATATCCACTACCCACTCTGAATGGCATTGTGATCAGTGGATTTTGCAATTGATTTGATAATCTTAGGGCTGTTAAACTAAAATTCATTTTCTGTCACTTTTGGAGCAAATTTTCAAGATTCGAAATTTCAAAAATAATGAAATTTTGTAATCTATATAATGCAAATATTTCAAATATTAAACAAACGAGCTTCCATTATTCCAAGAATTTTCCGCCAGTAAAATATTGTCAAATTCATTATAACTTAGCATCTAATAGAACCACCTGAATAATTGCAATATAAATAGATTTCTAACAATCTAATGATGATATTAGTCGTGATGATATTGGGATTAAATAGCTCTATTATTATGAAATCGATGATGAAAATTATCGATGTCAAATTGTTTTACGTGGCATTTTTATGTTTTAAGAATTTGTAAATATCTCAATATTTCTGCCAGACTAATTCAAAAATTGAATGTATTCAAAATGTCATGTAAAATTATGTTTACGTGTCATATTGATAATAAAATCCGTTATTGGTTCAAAATGAGTGAAGAGCTTCCACCAGAGGTTCAGAAGATTCAGGAGAGAGTCTATCCGACGCTCCTCAAGGGACTTACAATTATCTGCAAGAACAAGCCAGAAGATCCAATCCGCGAGCTCGCTTACTGGCTCATTGAAAATAATCCATACCGCCCAAGGAACAGCACACCACCAACAAGACCTATGACAGCAGAGTAAGATTGTCTATGGTTCAATTTTGTGTTTTCTTTTACAAAAAATGATAATCAATTGTTCATGTAATAAAAATTAAATATTGTGCATTCATTTCAAAGCTAATCGAAAAATAATCCAATAAAATACTAATTGTTGCTTGATACAACTTTTTCAAGAAATAATTCAATATACACGATATGGACATATAGCACACATTGTAATTCAATATAACATATCACATAGTATATTCTAATAACTAATCAGATTATAATCATAATGAACATAAAACTAATCTAATCAGTGTTAAAGGTGTGCGATTCATAGTCTATTTAGTAAGATTATATGTGCATTTTGGAATAACTAACTAGTTTTGATTTTTTTTCAAAAATATTTTGAAAATCATCTAATTAATCTTAATTAATTATAAATATATATTTTATATTCATTGCTTAGATGGAATTAAATATTTAAAAAGAATGAATGATCATTTATCCAATTAATAAGGGGAAATCTTAAATAAGAAGGGTAAATAAATCAGGATTGAATATAATAACCTTATGGCAAGTATTGGAAAATTGATGTGATTAAGTAGATATCATATCCTTGACATATTATATGATAAATTGGGTCAGTAGAAATTGAAATAAATATAAAAAATAAATCGATCAATCAATGAAAAAGGTCATTGAAAAAAATGTCACTTTTGGAATTTTATAGAACTTGCACATTGCTAATGGAATCCTAATCATTTTATGCAAATTATATTTTTGAGTGTAACTGCCTCTGAAAAATTGAAAAGATTTAAAAATGCTATATATAGACATCGATATGATCATAATGATTGAAAATAGAATAAAAATTATTATTTATTGTTTAAATGAATTTATTAATATATCATTTCAAATACAATAATAAAAGGAGAAAAAACCAAATTCAATTATGTAAAAATCCGTGACACTTTTCAATATTTGATGAGAAAAACCGATTTTTCGAAAATATTGAAGCCTAAATAATCGTAATCAAAGATTTTAAAATTTTAATCAGAACCCAGCATAAATTCACCTTTTTAACTTGATTACCATCAACTGCTATTGATTGATTTTCAATTGTATTTATTTGTGAGAAAAATAATTTCATACGTTTTACAATATTGCATTTTTTTGTTATTTTCATTTATTGTATAATAAAAATATAAAACTTTTTTCAGATCAGATGATGCCGAATTACAACTTCCTTTAATATTCGTAACATTATTTTATCAATGATATTGAAAATTCAATCCCGTGTAAACTCTCAATTATTCTGATCATCCACAATTTATTTTATTTCAAACAAAATTTTAACACGATATTCATGATACATATAATTTTTAAATATAAATTTCCTGTAACATTTTTTTTTTATGATTTTGAGACAATTTTAGCGTCCATCTTTAACATATTATGTAGTATCATATTTTAATAAAATATGATTGAATGCAGACAATAATTCTTAAAATTTGTGTAATTATGTTTAATGGTTATAAATTAGCATATTGTCAAAAAAACAAATTAACAATTTGACATGTTTATTCAATCATAATTTTGATTATATGGAAAGTAAGAAGAATTCCACGAAAAGCAGGGCAGCTCGACAGCCTTTCACCTCGGAAGAGGATAGGAGGCTCATAGAGATTATGTCTAAAGTAGAAACAATGAAATGGTCTCAAGTTTCAAGTATGCTTGGTGGAGGAAAGAATGCTAGGCAATGTAGAGATCGATGGGTCAATTACTTATCCCCTAATATTAAAAAAGAAGACTGGACAGAAGAAGAAGACTTTGTGATTATTCAGAGTTATCAAAATTTCGGAAGTAAATGGGCAAAAATCGCTACTTTCCTACATGGCCGCTCTGAGAATCATATAAAGAATAGATGGCATTCTTTCTTGAAACGTCGATTCGAATATGAATCATATCTTACAACTAATCAAATCAGGAATCTAGTTCACGAAATACACCGAAAACAGCAATTGGAAAATCCTAAGTATTTTGTCCCTGACGTGGTCTTCAAACGCCAACAAGAGGAAAAACCAAGCCAACCTGAAACCCCGCCAAATATAGAACCACTTCCGCCACCTCCATCTCCACCAGTGCAGGTAGCTGTACCGCAAGCCCGTCCCCCGCGCGCCCCGCCGAAATCGATGTCACCGGCAACGGCATTAGTTCAAATCTTTAAGCACAAAGATAAGGCACCTGTAAATTTATTTACGGATAATCATCCTTTCCATATGTATGGATTCCTTGAGTGATTCGTTTGCTTAGAAATTTGTTATATTATATTTGATGTAATGTTAAATTAAAGCCGATTTATGTGTTTAGTGCATCTCAATCTTCTACTGCAGTCTTACATATCATATATCATTTTACGTTGTTAGAATATTTTCTATATTTCAAATCAAATATTTTATTATTTTGTAATGAATCGAAATCTACTACAAATTAATATTAATGTCTATGTCGTTATTTTATTACCTTAATTGATTTTTGCAATTTGAGTAGATATTTTATAACAGAATAGAAACGCAGTATTTATTGATACAGAAAGACAAATATTAAAATTCTTGACGGTTATAATATGGGTTTTCATTGAACAAAAGGTCGTGTTTCTTGAATAAATAAACACTTATCATTGCAAGAACAGAGATCATGTAATCAAATGCGAAGAAGAAGAACCAGCTCCAGACTCGTTTATAGACCTTGGCTGTGGTATCTTTGTAAAAATAATTTTGAAGAGTGTTAAATTCGAAGAAATGCGAGAAATTCCATAGCATTCTCAACGACATGAGTAATGAGTACAAAAACAAACCAAATTTGCAAAAATTAACGCATTTGACATCATCAGGCTGAATCATAGGATATGTTACCACATTTAACAGCGCTTTCGCCGGAATAACAAAGAATAAAAGAAGAATAAAGTCAGTGCAGAAGCACCAGAGGCCTATGCGTTTATCAGGATCTTTGCTTTCCGCGCTTGTAACTCTAATGATAATAATTCCGATTACTATGTATGTAATGAGGAAAAGGGACAAGAGTGCGCGGAAGAAAACGATTGCATTTAATCCGGGATTTCTATATGAGAACAAAAGATTGAATAGGATGAGAATAACGAGGCACATTGGAATGAAGTATAAGACGTGATTGAGAGAAGCGCTGTACATTAAGAAAGTCTGAGGATCCCAATTAAATTTAAACAAGTGAATGGTTCCTTTATAAACTTGCCATATAAACATGAAAAACCAGAAGAAGAAGGTTTGATCAATGAACTTACAAGTTCCTTTCGATGATTTAATGTGCTTGAATAATAAGAATAACGCAACAATGGCTGCAGTGTAAAATAAACTAGCTAAAACAGCAAATTCTGGAACATCACATCCAATTCCAGGCATTGCCTTGTCGCAAATGAAATTTTTGTCATTATCCATATTTTCTGACAAACTATTCTCACTTATAGTTTTACAAATTATAAGGTTAATTTTTTGCTCTAACTTTCCAATCAATATACATCAATCTGTATCCTAATACTACTAAACACTAACGACAATATCCGAGTCTATCACATATATAACAGCAATAATGGCATTAATGAGCAAAATTGTTATAACGATTACTTATCGACATGTGCGATCTTTCTTAAACACATGTTTCACTTTTTGCTAATAATGTTGCTAGCAAAAGCTTCTAGAAAATGCTTTGACATGAGGTGGTAAAAACTGACATGTAAAACATACAAATGTCGTTTAAATACGAAAATCTGTCATGTAAAAATATTTGCTTAACTGTTTTACTACCAAAAACATGAGACGTTACTCATAATTGGATATACATAACATTCGTAAAAGAATTAATATGCATTAATCGAGGAATTTTCGAGAAAAAGTGATTTTTCATTTTAAACTTTCAATTAAAAAAAAAAGCATCATGATTTGATGAATGGAAAAAATGAAATAAAAAATAACAAAATATCCTTTATTACATTCTATTAAATAATATATAACGTGTCTGGATTTCCGGGTCACGAAGCATTGTCGAGAAACTTGTGACTAAATCGCAAATCCTTGGTGCGAAAGACAAAGAGTTGTGTACAATAAATGTTAAGAGCTGTGCAGACGCATAATGCACATCAGTGTGGACAGATGACAAACCTACCATGATGACGTCTTCAACAATTTGCGGTAAAATAAGAAGAATCGAAGAATGATTCAACGATGAGAATCAAGATGCAGTGGACTTGCCATGGCTGGTGTTGTATCTTGCAGATCTCATTGAGAACACGCGTGACAACTTGCTTGCATTCTTTTGGGCCAACTTGGAATTCAGAGATGCTGCCAGCCCCGTTTGATGATGCTAAAGTGCTGCACGTGCAACTTGTTAATAAATCAATTATTGATATAGATAAATGGATTGTTTACAATTGATTCATGATATATGTCATATATATAAGCTTTCAATAGCAGGTTTCCAATCATTAATCATATTGAAAAACTGTCAAAGAATAATATATGGACTAGAATTATTTGGTGTCAGGCAAAATTACAAACAAAAACATATATTTAATAAAAATAACAAACAAAATAAAAAATTAATATATTCTAACACCTTTCGTGTTAAACAAGGACCCTTTGCCGCTTTTGGCAGCTAGTTCTCTGTGGTAGGCGTCTCCATTCGCCCAGTTGTCATTCCACAATGTGACTGTTTTATCCCACGGAACATAACCGTATACATAAGGAGCCCATAGAATGAAGCCAACGAGGCACAGGAAGACGCACAAACATGAGATGAGACCCTTGGAGAAGTGGTCACAGTATAGCTCTATTGAAGCACCGAACGCGCAGGCGCCAAGCATCAAAGGAATCAAGTAATGATACAAATACATGACGCGTGGAATTAAAAAGAACGGGAAGTAAGAGACAGCCCATCCGATCGTGAATCTTATTGCAATCCAGAACTTGTCTTTGGCAATACCAAAAACTAACGACCAGACTCCTATAAAAGCAATGTAATATGAAAATGCATTTCCAATGCAAGTAACTTCGTGGCCATCTTTAGACCAGAAAGCTACAAATATGTCTGTAAGCAATGGCCAGCCTATTGGACGGCTTTGGTATGGATGCCATGCATTAATTTGCATGTTTCCTTTATGCATTATTATTGTTAACTCGATTGACCTGTATATCAATGAGTGGCCTTTTACTCTTGTTCCCCAGAGTATTGTTTCATCTGTGGTTTTATCTTCTATCAACTGCGATTTCATATGTTGCGGTAAATATGGAACACCTTGACCATAAAACGGCGTTAAAACGAAATGTATGGAAAATGCTGTGATGTAAGTGGCTAGAGCTAATCCAGCTAATGTAAATCCGCGAATTAATAATTCTGTAATAAATTCAGACGATATTTCTTGGTATTCGAGAAGTAATTCTACTATGTGTATAATACCATTTAGTGCTGTGAGCCCCCACGCTGTATTTTTACATGTGCAAGCAGCACCGAGTGATATTCCTGCAACAATTTGCCAAATTCTAAATTTCGTAGTATATCGTGGAATAGAGAGTGAATAACTGAGAATGCATAGATGAAGAGCGCAAAAGAAATGAAGCATTCCATCACTTAATATAAATCTGTGCTCGCAAGCCATTGAAGTATCAAAAAGTATAATGGAAGCAGCTGCTACGGCTCCACATTGGCCAAAAGAGGCAAAGCGAACAGTTAAATAAATTAATGGAACGCACATAGCGGAAAAAAGCGGTGGAACAATGCGTATGCAAAGATATGTCTCATCAGGATAAGGATGACCGTATTCTCCACCGAATTCGATTTCTGCTGGATATTCTGCAAGATATGAGAGCCAATACATTATCATTTTGCCAAGAGGAGGATGTATATCGAAAAAGAATTCGTTTCTTGTATACCAGTTCGTGAAATTTCCAAAATGAACTTCATCAAAAATTACACAGGCAGGAAATTGGATCTGCCAGAAGTGTATTCCATATGATATGATACACAGAAAGAATATGATTATGACATCAGAATTATCCAGCTTGACTTGCTCAATTGCTGGATTTTTGAGAATTTTCATAATCATTGTCACTTTTCATGAAATCTGACAATTTACGTGTCGAATTTTAGGGGTTTTCTTCCTTAAAATTTCCTCAGACTCTCAGCAATGTGACCATTGAACAGACCATGTTATACAGACAAATATATTAACGAAATATTCATTTTAACTAAGAAATAAATTTTGAAAAAAAATATTTGATAATACGTCACTAAATTATATAATATCTCAAGACATTAATCCTATTTAATTCTATTTTCATTTGATTACATTCATATTTCTTATCAATAACAAAACTTTAATCTATAAAATTAGTTTATAACTGTAAAAATACAATTCATTGTAATTTTATTTCTTATGTCTCCTGAAATACGGAATATATTTAAGTATAAATCCAAATAATTGATAATAATTTTTAATTTTGATAGTAAGAACTAAGCATTGAATAATAAATAACAAGTGATGAAATGTATTGATTTAAATAGTTTCTTATTTAGTCAATATACAAACAATTTATTCATTGTGAGATGTCTTTGACAGGGCTGATTTGGCTGTACGGGAAGATCGAACAGAAGCAGATCTTCTTGATGAAAGTCTTGATTTGTCCCCAATTGTCCATTTTGGCAAAGTGTTTCCTGATCTAATATCATAAGCGCCAGGTCCTGGTACTGATAAATCCTTTGGAAGCCAATCATCGCGAGCCATTGGACCTTTAACAGAAAATGCAGCCGAATTTCTCGAATTATTGCCATCAGCGAAGTAATCTGTTGGTCCTGGCATAGGAACTGGTGTCTTTTCAGGGAATTTCAATCCGATTTTGATATCACGCTTATTTAACGTAGATTCAAATAGCGGAAATTGACAATCTTTTGTTGCAACATCTGTGAAGTCTGTTCTGCATTGTGGACCAATAGTTTTACGCTTAACTTCTGGGAAAACTCTAGTATCTTCATATGGAGCCCTTGTATCTGCAACCCATCGTGAAAAAGAAGTTTTTGGACGAATTGCAGGCCCAAATTTATGACTATATTCTGTAGTTGTATCGTAATCTCCTGGGCCTGGTGTAATTTCTTCATGTTTTCTTCGAACTGAACTGCGACTTTCAGATCTTCTAGCAGAACTTAAGCTTCTTTGGCAATTTCTATCATACTGATTTGTATTATTGTCTATTTGACCATTCGTTGAGTCTTGGTTTGAAGATTCGTTATTTCCGTTATTATCAGAATTTGTCTTTTTAGGATAATTTCTGTATGCAGATGTAGTGCCTCTTCTATCTGCTCTTGAACTGGAGTTTAAATTCTCCGGATCGTAATTTTTAAAAGCTGATCTGTTCCTAATGCTTCTGCTAGTTCTACCACCATCTTGATTGCTATTATAATCATCTGCTGAGCTTGGTTCGCGATTCCTTGAATTCCTAGAGTCGTTGGTTCTTCTTGAAATCGTCCATGCTGGAGAATCGCCTCCAATTCTACTCTTTTGATTGTATGTATAGCCAGGATTCTTTTCTCGTGTTCCAATTGGCCCGGTTTTTGGTCGAATCGCTGTTCGAGGAGTTCCTCCACCAATTGTGCTTCTAACCGAATATGCAGCAGGGCCTGGTGAATCAGGTACATAACCAAGCATGATGGGGCCTCTTGACTGCATGGCCGGTACTTTTGTTTTAGATATATCTTGAATCGTGTAATCAGCTGGACCTGGCAAATGCGATGTATCAGGTTCTTTGTATCTGTTCTTAATTTTCACGGATTTCGTGAAGAACTCGTTTGGATCTGGTAAAAAATTAGGACCTTGAATTTTTAATTATTACATCCCCCTCAACAATTATATTGGGCCCTATTTTCTGTTATTTTTGGATTTTAACTTTAAGCCAATTTTACATATGAATGCAGCATCCCCTTGTATCAAAATACAAAAATATATCGGAATTATGCTGATATTATTTAAATTTACAGAATTTAGATTCATATTTGACCAAACAAGAAATTTTAAGTGCTATGATCTATTGCTCATCTCAATATAATATCATTTGAACAATATTACAACAATTGATTGGTATCATGCAAATTATCTGATGAATTTTAAGTTATATAAGCATATAAAATATGCTCGCGATTGCAAATCATATTATAAATGCATAAAAAATGAGTATTAGTATGAGAACTATCAAAATTTTAAATATATAGTGAGATATCAAATATAATTTGATGGGAAAATTGCTTATAATATAAATATAGACTAAATTCATTTTAGATAGCTGTATATAGTCATATATCTTGAATGTTCACCGGAATGACTGTGTTTATTCATTCTGAGAAAATTTATTCGAAACAATTTTATTATAATATTGCATAATATGATGCCAAATAGCGGAAAATCATCAAAATGCATTCGAACAATCAATGTTTGGCCAAATTTATCGGTAAGGTTAATTTTTTATCGAGATTTTATTTTTTATGTTTTTACTAAAAATTAATTGAGAAAATAGCATCTACAGCGTGTTGACATGGTGCTAACAAACACTATTTGAATTTTTTTCGGCAGAATTCAAAAATGGACAATAACGAATAAAAAGTGACCAAAATTTTCATATAAAATTTTTGCTTCATTTTTATCATTGATGAACCTCAAGAGGGCGAACTCGAAGTCAATCTTCCTAAATACAGAGATAAACAATCCAGGCTCGAAGTTACACAAGTCCAAGACGATCATATTCAACAATCAAGCTGATTCGCTAAGCTTGCTTTGGAATACGAAGAAAGAAATGAAAAGGATTAAGTTGTTCGAGTCGAGAATAATCGATCAGAACTCTAGAATACATTCAATACGCCTCCAAATTTGAAAAATAATTTGATACATCATTTTATTGTTTGTATTTTGAATGATTTATTATACTAAAACATTCTATCCTTTAATTATACCATTTTTATTATGTATTTCTATTCTATTTGTGAAATATCAATCATATATTCTTCTCCAATCCTCAAAAACATGATAGATTTCATATATACCATATATACATATCCTTTTGGCTAATTTAAAATATCATTTTCTGTATAAACGAGCGAATTCAAAATGTGAATCTCATTTCATATTATAGTTTGACAACCAATTATAATAAAAATAATTAATATATTTAAAAATACACAGAACTTTGAGCATTGAACAAATCTAAGCAATCTGAAAATATTCAACAATTATTATTTCGACTTGTTTTATATACGATGATTTATGATCAATGGTAGATCAAAAATGACCTAATACTGTCAATTATAACTCATTACCAAGGGATTTGAGAAATAAGGCATAAATAGAATTAAAATGAGTTATCCAATAAAATTTTTCGTTGTTGTTAATTGGCAAAGTTATTGAGCGAACGCAGATTTTGTCTTTGATATGATATCCTTCTGGGCACTCATTTACGCATTTCCCTTTGCAATATAATGATGATTCGTGACAATCCAGGCACGATGTTTTATTCGTGCAATTTATGCAATTCTTTGAACACTGATGACAAACTTTTGATTCAGGGTAATAACCACTTGGACAATTTGACCAGCAAATATCTTCATGCAAATTATAATCATTTTTGCATTCTTCACAAATTTCTGAGGAGCTGCACCTTAAACAATTAAGCGGACATAGTTTGCATTTATTGTTTTCAAAAAACTTTCCTTGCCCACAATTCTGAACACAACTATCGACATCTAAAAAATAATTTTCTTCGCATGTATTACAGATGCCATTATTGTCGCATGATTCACAATGTGGATCTTTGCAATTATAACATTTACCATCTTTTGAATATTTTCCTTTGCCACAATCATTAACACATGTTTGGTCATCGAGGAAATAATTCAATTTGCATGTTTTGCATATTCCATTGTTATCGCAAGTTTCACAATTGCTGTCTGAGCACTTTGTGCAGATATTATTGTTGCTCGTGTTGACGAATGTTCCGTCTGGACATGACTCGACACAGACTCCGTTTGACAAATAGAAGCCTGATTTGCATCGATAACATGTTACATTGTTCGGACACAAATCACAGTTTTCATCATCACAACTCTTACATATTGCATTATCATTGAATGTTCCAGATGGACAAACATCGGCACAACTCGTTCCTGTGTTCAATTTATCGTCTTTACACAAATCACAAATGCCATCTCTTTGACATGATGCACAACTTGAATTTCCACATAAATTGCATGCTCCAGCATCATTTCTATAAAATCCTTCATTACATATATCACATGTGTTCTCAAGAACTTTCATTGATGATGTGAAGCCGAAGACTGGTAGACCAGGAACAATTAGGGATTGACGCTCGCATTTTCCATCTCTAATCGAATAACCTGCAGGACATTTTCCATTCATGCAATAATCACAGTACAAAAAATAATTATATTTGCATGTTTGACAGATGCCATTGTTTGGACAATAATCACAGTTGAAATCGTAGCATCGTGTGCAAATGCCGTTCTTGTTGTATGTCCCGTTCGGACAATTAGATACACAGATCCCACTAGACAAATACTGGCCGTCGCTGCACAATTCACAGATACCATCATTGTTGTACATCCCATAAGGACAGTGATCAACGCATTGATTTTCATATAAGAATTGTCCGATCGCTTTGCAATTAATGCTTTCAAGTGTTTTAATATTTTTCTTGATGATAATGTTTTTCTTGCTTTCATTCTTGATCAAATTGTATCCTTTTTCGCATTTTATGCAGTCATCATTCACATCATACACAATGCAATTCTTGATATTATTTGATTTATATTCATATCTTTTGTTATTCTTAAAATTATTTTGTGTTATTTCTAAATTTTTATCTAGGAACTCTGGATATGAATTATGGTTATAATTTCTTTGATACATATTAAGCGTAAGCAAAGAATGTTGTTATAATAAAAATAAATTTCGTTTTCGAAAAAATAAAGCTATTTCCTATTTGATTCATAGATATATCTTGTTCCATTCCATTTAAATCTTCATATCAAACCTAGCTAGGGATGCAAATTCGGGAGATATTCTGGAAATTTCCCAAACTCCATTTTCGCTTTCTTCCATTTTATTGATTTACATTTTTTGACAAATAAAATATTTACTAGGCAAAAAGAGTGTCAAACGAATTTGAAAATCGTCACTTTTCTTACACTATTTACATGTCAAATATGTCATGTAATGATTTTTTTTAATGGATTATGCGTCTGGAAAATGCAAAGTTAGCCTGGGATATCGCAAAACAGGTGGGTGGGTTACCTTGCGACATCCTTAAGATTTTGTAAGATATTTTATCAAATTAATTTTTTTAATGGATATTATCTTATTTTCCTTTTGTATTCATTTATTTGTTCAAAAACATGATTAAAACAATATGATATAAATTCTAATTTTAATATATTTGAAAATTTTTGACAACGTAAAGTTTTGTAAAATCATTTTTTGACATTGGTTGAATGAACGATGATAAATATGATCAATTATCGCCAAACACGTTGAAAAAGAACTTCCCCATTCCGAGAAACAATGAAATAGACAACCTCTGCAAGCCGTTTATTCCTGAATTGAAATATAATCCAAAACTACTGGATCAAGATAAATTTAAAGCTTTGTCTCACATTTCGCACGCAAATACTACTCCACCTGATGAAAACATTGCGTTAGAACATACAGAGCTTTATCAAGAATTATTGAATTCTTTCAATCAAGGTGCTGATCCAGATTTGCAAGAGCATATTATCAGAAAATACCTTTTGTTGGCTCAATCAAGATTTTTCGAGCTCACAAATACAAAATCTTTAATTCAAATTGGAATTCTTCACGGAGATCTACTCGATTTGTGCGAAAAGCTGGATAATGATGAAAACTATGCATCATTGTCTGACTTTTGCTGCATGTTACTTGGAGAAACTTTTGATTTATTCAGTTCTACGATTTCTCAAATAGCAAAACGCGAATATTGGAGCCAAGCTTTACCAGCAACAGATCTTATAAAGAAAGTTTTACAAAGAGAACTGATGAATCTTCGTACAACGCCTGTAAATAATATGATGATTCTTTCAAGTTGTCTTGTTAGAAGGTCTATAGAATCTGCTCCTGAAGCTGACAAAAACAAGATAATTGAATGGGCAAACAAAGAACACATTTCGATCAAATAATTTTTCATTCCTTTATTTTCTGTTTATATTTCATTACTAAATACTATGTTACTTACATTGACTTTATCTTAAGTCATTTTAACAATTTTCTGCAATATATTTTAATCGAAAATAATATAAAGTTTCGATATTTACAAATAGATTTAATCGATAATAATAAACCAAAATTAACTATTTTTATAGGATTTAATGAATATTTTATCAAATATTTTATTGAATTAAACTATTATGAATTATTTTAGCTTAGGAGTTTTCAATAAGGTGTAGTGAGGGAGAAGGTACATATATAGTTTATTTAAATGTATGGATACATGCAGTCGTCGGAAATTCCACACATGTTCTTCTGATCCTTAGCTAAGCGGCAGTAACCTTTCTCACCCCACTCTGTGCTCCATGAGTTTCTGATGATCCAATAATTTTCAGCGCCTTCTGTGCCATAACCAACAACGCCGATAGCGTGGTCGAGGATTGTTGAGCAGTGAGGATCCTTGTAGATGCCGGATGTGTAGAGTTGGAATGTTGAGCGGCTTGCATCCATGGCAGCAGCGATTGGACCATTGTCAGCAACAGCGTTAGCTAAGTTTGTCTCACCTGGTCTGATTGTGATGTATGTCTTCAGCTTTGTGACGGCCTTGGAAGAGTCGAAGCGGCACTTTCCTTGTTGAGCTTCATATGGATAATCGGAATCAAGCATGAACTGGCCGTTGAACTCGTCGAGAACGAACTGGTAAGCTGTGCCTGGCCAGCCACCGTCGCATCCGTAGCAGAGAAGAGCGCAATCAACGAGGAATTGTTCAGAAAGAACTAATAATTGATTTCCATTGATTGCCCATGCAGACTCCATGGCCTGGATTGCGCCGAAAGCCCAGCAAGAACCGCAATTTCTTTGATCTTTGATTGGATTAACAACACCTTTTGTTCTCCAGTCAACTGAAGCTGGAGCTGACTTTGTCTTTGGCTCAATATCAACTGGCTTCTGCTTGTGCTGAGCTTTGCCGTTCTTATAGCCGAGAAGAACTCTGTATTCAGCCTGTGTAAGGCAGGCAAGATGGTTCATGCCTAATTTGTAACCAAAGTTACCTCTGTTGTGCTCTTCAACGAGTCTCTTGTTTGCCAAGTAGATGCCAAGTCTGAAGTGATATTCTTCACCAGTGAATAACTGGTTTGTCTCGCGCATGTAAGCAAGGAATGACTTCTCCTCGTGTGCCTGAACTCTCACAGCCAGGCCAGATGATAAAAAGATAGAAAGCATTTAAAAATGAATTTATTTTGAATGGGCGGTTTATTTTCTTCTCAAATCTATTGTCAAAAACATAAATTGAAAGAAAAAACCGACTTTCGGTGTCACGTTTTTATATATCATGGTTATATGACATAAATTTCTATTTAATGTTCATTTAAACCATAACAATTTTGACACTTTTGTAATTTCTTAAAACGTCATTGTTATAAAAAATGAAAATATAAATATAATTTAAAATAAAAAATATTGGCACTTTTTCTTCGTTTTTTGATCATTTATGCACCAAAACGGAAAATATAAATGTACGACAAACATATCCATGAATTATCTATGTAAAATTAAAATTATGATGAAAAGTAGATAAAATAAGATGATTTAAGCTAAAATTTTGATTAAAACCGTTGATAGTAATGTATATGAGTGTAATGGAAGTAACAATACATCAATTAGATTTTGGAATGAAATTTAAAATGTGATGGTGTTGTGAGTCTTTTGAAGGAATGTTAAACGAGCTCTGACTGAAGATAATTGTTATATCATATTAAATGTTGCCGTTGTTTGAAACTCGGCGAGATGATTAAGATGACATATCCAAATAATGCATTTCTAAAGTGAACAATGCAACAGATAATTATGCATACTGTTCTAACAAACTAGAGTATAGACAAAATTTATCTAACATTAGTATTTAAACTTTTCTTATTCCGCATTATAGAAAATATTTAGATATCTATAGTAATTTAATAGGGTATACAATAACTTTCTTCATAAGTATCTCATTAATACATTCTTGGTAGATAATATCATGAATAATAGTGAAATTATTACACAAAATAAGTTCTAAATATGCATAACATATATATTTAACATGACATTTTTAATTTTATTCCCGGATATTCATATAATTCTGAACTGTGGAGCATGAAAAATGACAATACATAGAGATGAAAAATCAAATTAACCAATACGATCGGAATTTTGGTTGATTAATTGTCTGTAGCTATAATCATATCTATCTGTCGAATTAAAATTTTGATAATTTCTTGAAATTTAAGAAAAATCATGAAAATACTCTAAGATTCTGAATTATTCATTTATTAATTTCTTGGAATTGGGAAATTTTAAGTATGATTTAATCGAAAGATTTCCATACCTTAAAAACAAATCTCACAGAAGAAATTCCAAATTAGCATTTTTCAAGAAAATCAAATTAAATTTCCGTTTGGAAACTATGGTAAAGCTTGTATTTATTAAATTTAAAACGATAGATTTACATGATAATAATATATAACAAACAAAGAATGATAAAAAAATTAGAACAGCATCTCGGATGAAATGCGAAGACGACGAAGAATACGAAAGGCGGTGGTGGCTTCGGTGCAGTCC
>MRSU01003482.1:0-34977 GCA_008369845.1 Trichomonas gallinae | reverse complement strand
GGACATAAAAATGATACTTTATAACTTTGAGATCTCAAATCCTATTACAAAGCCAGAAAGCGAGTTGAAACACTTCTATAGAAAAAATCACAAAAAAAAATTTAAATCATTGAATTCCAAATAGATTTTGACAATACTACTGTATTTTGTACCACAAGATCTTTGGAAATTTCTATGCTTGTGAATACTCGGACGATAGCTGTCCGAGTAAGTTAACATTTCCTAATATATTTTTTTTAAATTTAAAATGAAAAAAGAGCCGAAAATCTTTGTTATTATTTTTGAGGGCATAATCCTCACAACATTCAAAATTTGGGAAAGTTCGAGGTAAAAATACGGATTTTAGAGGATTGCTACACCTCTATCAATTTGAATACTCTTTAATTTGAGTTGAAAATAATCATTGAATAATTTTCAATGTGTCTGATGCCTAACAACTTGATCGAAAACGACGATAGAAAAGTGAAAATAATTTCTCGATGGCACTTGTTACCACACCTCTAATTAAATTGCCAAAATCTCGATTTATGAGCCTTTATGATCGAAGAATCCACTAAAAAAAAAATAGGACAGATTTTTATGGAAAATGTTGGCTTTTTTGTTGGGAGTAAGATCTGTTAAGGAAACTGCAGTGAATTGTACCCTTAGAGAAGAATGCCAGACGTCATACAATCTAAAATCTCTATTTCAAGGAAATCTTGATGCAAAAAACAACATATTAATTGCTCTATTAGAAGATTCAGCTTCTCACAAATCAGAATTTGCTTCAACGAAAGAAAAATATACTGTTTTAACTAGCAAGTTTGAATGTTCCATATTCCATGAAAAGAATCATTTTTCAGTGAATAGTAAAGAAGTCAAAATGCATAGTTGCAGACAGTTTTTATTCAAAAATCAAAGCAAAAGTTGGAAAAAGAACAGAAAATATTTCCGACTATAACATTAACTGTGTTTATGACAAAGAAAGTCAAATACTAACATGTGATTTTCATGAAAACACAGTTGAAACTAATGAAATATCTCTAGCTTTAATTTCTTATGAAAATATTATCATCGAGAAAACAAGCATTCAATTGTTTTTGATTTCATCTCCTGTTGTTGCGAATCTGGCTTTAGTTGATCCACCAGCAAGAATCTACAGAGGAGATACATTGGAGTTCAAAGTCACAATCACCAAACCAACAGTGTCAAAATTACAAGGTTTAGTTCGATTTGCTGACGGAATTCTTGTTGAGCTGACATCAACCTATGAATGTGTGAGATTATATAGACACGCAGAAAATTCAACAGAGTTCAGATTTGAGTTTACTGTTCCTTTAAGCACAAATAATGGCGTCCATCAACTATGTTTCCAGGTATTAACTGAGATTGCAGAGCGCTCTCAGGTTTTACCATTCGATATTAATGTTGTCGATAAACCAATATTAGAATGCAAAGTTGAAGGAAATATGCACTTAAAGTATCGTGGAAAAATAAATTTATATTGTGAAGTTTCAGCAGAATTGAAGTCAATGAAATTCAAGTTTAGTTTTGATGAAAAAAATTACTACGGCGATGAATCGCTAATAAATGACAGGCTTTCCTTTGAATACGGAGAACAAGAAACAGAAGTCCTTTATATTTATGTTGCTGCTTATCAAGGAAATACGAAGATTGTTTCAGCATTAACTGATGCAGAAATTCACCCTTCACCTATAATCACCGACGTGGTTGATTTTTCCGAAAATGCAAGTTACATTGTAGACGATGTTATTAACCTTCAAGTAACAATTGATAGGTTCTATGATATAAACAACGCAGAGATTCTTTATGCATTTATCGATCACAAAGAAGATGAAGTCGTTAACTGGATCGAATCACATGAAAGGCCATTGATGCCGGTTCGAATTTCTAATTCTGTGTTGTTATTATGCAATATTACTGTCCCAGAAAGTGAGAAAAATGGAGGAAAAAAGTTCATCAAATTGAAATTGACAGATGAAGCAAAACAATCATGCATTGTTACAACAGAATCACCAGTATTATTAAGAAAAACTGTGTTAGTTTTAGATTCAAAGCTTGGACATGCTGCTCAAAATTCAACACAAGTTGTCAAATATAAAAAGGATGATATAATCAAACTTACGTTGAAATTATCTAACTTAATGGATGACTGGGAGAAAAACATTAAGTTTGGATACAAGTTTGGCGGTGAAAATCTAATATTCACAAAATCATTTGATGTTACTGAATATAAAGCAGCAAATGAAGAATCTAATAACACAGTGGTAATTTCTATTAGCATTATGTTTCCTTATGATTTTGAGGTTCCAATTAGCGGAAATACAACTCTCTATGTTCACATGTTTGACAAGCATCAAAACTATATCTCGCCAGTAGTGGTTCATGAAATTCTATTCGAGAACTTCCAAAAAACATCAAACCTTTTTGTCAAAAAAGTTGTTGATTGTCTCGGCGGGGGTGGTATTGCACGAATAGTCATCTCAGTACTCGTTTTTATTGTTCTTAGTGCTGTTGATATCTATTTCTTTATTAGGAAAAGAAAATGGAGGTTCTTACTATTTTGTTAAGTTTTGAATATATATAGAGAGAATAAAATGTTATTTATTTAGTAAAACTAATCTAAATTTATGTTGATTTAGAACGGATTTTTTTACACTTTATAAAAGATTCATTGAGAATAGTTCATCTTTCACGATTTTGAATCATTTAATTGGTATAATACATGGTTTTACTTTTTCATCAACTCAATATTTGCATTCAAAATAAAATACATATAGAAATTAAAGACAATGTCTTCAAGAATATTGTTATTAAAATGATCAAATGATGGGATTTAATCGAGTTTATTACATTATTTTGTTAAAAATAAATCTTCAAATCAAATATGATAAAATATAAATATTTACAATAGCAAACATGTGAATGATATAAATGAATCATACACGAATCTTTTAAAGGTTATAAGTTTTGTGGAAGTTTCCAAGCATTGTGATGACAGGATCTGTGTAAGCGTTTCCTACACATTCACTCAGAATCTCAACTATCTCATCATCTCGTTTTGTAATTCCGTATTTTTCGAATTTCTCCAAATAAAGTTGACTCTTGTCGATTTCCATTGAAGAAGCTGATCTTGTCATATTGTTATCTTTAGTCGGTTTGTAGTCTCTGATTCTCTCTTGGTTGAATATCATCTTCGTGGATTCTGTTTCAACGCATAAATATCCGAACCTTTCGACATATGTAGACTTGAGCATCTCTATCTCAGCTGCGATAGTCGGCTTCTCTCCTGAATCGCGTGGAATTAGGTTATAATGTCGTTCGAACTCCATGGATGGCCATGAAGCAAAGACAAGTTTTGATGCAATAACCCTTTGGCAAAAAGTGGAAATTTTGTTGAAGCTTCCTGAACAGCAGCCGTCAAATTTCAACGAAATTAGCTGTGAACCTTTCTGTAAGAACTGCATCAAAGTGTTTAATCCATCATCCCCAATCCTTTGGTTCGTTATATCCAAAACTTTTATCGTCTTTCTGACAGCCAAATATCTCAAGACGGGTGTCAAAAGTGGTCCATAGGCATACTTAATTCTTTTGCCGCCGCGTATGAAAAGTCCGTCCAAAGATAGCTGGCTGATTGCAACACAGATTGAGCGAAAAGACGATGAAGTGTCAGAGATATCAATTGACTGGTTCAAAGATAATGATCTTAATTGCGAGTTGTTCCTCAAAAACGTTGCAAACAGATTTGTCTGCTTCGAATTCATTTTGTTTTTGTCGAAAAAGAACCTTTCTATTGACTTAAAGTGCTGCTTCATCATAGCCATGTAACTTAAAACATCAGTTAAACTGTCGTTTTCTATAGTGATATTGGATAAATCCAAGCCAGTAATTTTCACTTTTCCTTCATATAAAGCATTGAATAATGACAAAATGGCATCTACTGAAAAAACGCAATTTGACAAATCCAAAAAACCGATGTCTGCTCCCTCTCTGTGGAATTCGAGTGTGTCCAAGAACTTGTTGTTTGACAAGCAAACTTCTGTTAAGCCGATATCCATTGAAACAATGTTTTCGAATAATTTAGAAATATTTTGATTCGAATTTGAAACTTGAATTCTTTTAATGCATTTGGATGTCAAGGCCCAGGATGATGATGCTATGCTGTTTATCATGATGTGAAAATCTTTTACGTCGTCAATTTTTTGAATTTCGAATTTTTCGAGACTATGGAAGCAATCATTGAATAAAATCGTCTGGAATATAGTCATAAGACTTTGTGAGCTGTGCTTTGAGTCGATAAAGGCTAATGATTTAATTTTCTTAGAATGTTCTGTTAATTTCTCAAAAAACGATGTAAATGATGAAGATGAACAATCACAGCCTTCAAATGTCCAATGTGAAGGCAAAAATGTTGCTTTATCGAATAATTGATTTAAAACGTTTGATGCATTCGTAAAATCGCATTGTTTGAAGACTATATTATCGAGAAACTTGTTGCAAACGAATATAGAATAGCAAAGTCCAAAAATATTGGCAACATTGCAATGATTAATAATAAAAGTTCGTAAATCTTGTTCAAAAGTCAACGCCAAAGCTAAGGGACGTATTAGAGTGAAGCTGCTGATCAGTGGATCTATTTCGAATGTGTTATGCGGAAGTGATTCGGAATTATAAAATACATCCATTTCATCAGCGAAAAGTTCAAGTTTGTAATGCAGCGCGCACGAGCCAATCCTATCAGCAAATACGTGTCTTGATTTGTATGATTTTGCTGTATCTTTCATGTTAAATGAACCTGCATTTTGGAAATTGAGGTTTATTGGCAAAACACTTGTTGAAAACTGAGCTTGTCGAACGAAGTAAACTAAATATGCTATATTTTCGATATTTTCTGAACGAATTCTGATGGAGTCGCTATTACTACTGAATGTGCAGAGCGTTCCGCCTACGCTGATCGACATAAGATCGAAATAAGATATTTCTGATGTCAATTCAATAGAACTCAATGACTTTTTCCTTCCTAAAAAGATGCCGTTGGTGGCCACAACGAAAATCCTGTCCTGAGTGCAGTTATTCTGGTTCACCCAGTGCACAACTTGGCAGGATATGATTTTCGCAGTCCCATGTTTAAGATTTGGACTCATTTGCCAAACAACATTTTCAAGTTCACTATCCATTTGTCACTTTTTATTTTTGATGCATCAATTGATTTGACATTTTGACACTTTACAAATTAAGGTTAAATACATCTCCAACAGCGCAAAATTAGAATAGTATGAATAATCTCTGCTTATTTCATTTAAAACTATTGCAGTTGACATATGTGGAGTGTTTTTTGATGGTAAATACTGAATGTGAATGCATCCAATGCTTTCAAACAGTATTTCCAGAGATATATCAGCTTTCAAATTACTAAAAATATATTTTTATCTATGTCAGGAACTGTGAGAAGGAGTTTGACAACTTCATAATGACCATTATTTGAAGCCCAAATCAAAGCTGTTCTGTTGATAAATGCCAAATTAACGCTTGTCATTTTGACACTTTACAATATCGGAATTTTCTTAAACACAGTTATTCAAAATTCACTTTTGCTTTACATCATAAAATCAAAGATGCATTTTGAAGAACAATGTTTAAGAAAATAGCGATTTCAGTCTCACTCTTCATAATGTTCAAAAAGTAAAAAAGTGACTTCGTAAATTTCACAGATTCTTTATATATTACTAGTAAATATATAATATTTGACACTAGTTGATATATAATATGATTATGATACTAGTAAATATTTAGGCAATAAATAATGAATAAATGAAATAGAAAAAAGAGAAAAAAACAGATCGATTTTTGCCATATGAATTTGACATGTAAAATCATAATTACATGTCAAATTATTGAGAGTAATAATTATAGAAAAGTGACGGTCAAAGATTTTATATATGGAGGTTTTTAATCGGCTAAGCCGAGTAGTTCCAGACATTCCAGATTTGTTGCTGGATACCTGCACTAAGGCCTCTATATCAACACGTGACCGTATCATTGCTGATAGCCGTGCCGCGATCATTGTCCATCGTATGAAAACGCTAATACAGATGAATGACTTAGTCCCGATACTAGAGGACAGCCCAGAAAACATCCAACCTCAGCAAATTCAATTTGTTTCAGTCCTTATAGATTATTTACACATCACTCCTCAAATTCTTATTAAATGCTTGAAAGATAAAAGTACAAACGAAGACAAGTCTGACTACAAATTATTATGCTGGTCTGCCATTCCTGCGATTTATGGATTTTTTAGCACTCGCGAACACATATCAATTGCTTTCCCATTCTATTGTATGGTTGTGGCTAGTTGTCCTCAGAACATTGCAATTGATGTTCTTACTCCGTTGTATATATCTGCAACAACTTACAAATTCATTGAATCTGTCTATCAAAAATTCGGCCCAAAGTTCTGCCACGACATAAGAATTAACACAGCAAAATTACCGCAAAAAATCATCGATGAATATATTCCTGAAATTATTGACGCTATAATCAAATCATTACCACTTCTACCGCAACAGCATAACTTCCTTATTAAATACATGGTAGCGCAAGGATGGGCTGTCGCTGATGTTTTGCATTTTTTCATTCATCGCTTCACAATGCCTCAAGTTATCAGATATTTACGCGCTACACCATTCAAACATCATTACGATCATCTCGTTCAAGTCGCCAAATCGATAAATATCAAATCAGAAAGCGTTCAAAAAATTATGAATTGTTTTGAAACAAATTCTATATATGAGATTCCTCCAGCTTTCACAGTCTTCGATATCCCATTCATGCTTTTACTTATTTCTAGAAAAGACATTGATGTAATTATTCGATCTTTACAGGCAATAAACGAGCTTCCAAAATCGATGGATCCGTTTCTCAAGTACAGTTACTTCACAAATATTACATCCAGGCCATTTTGGATGAGAATTTACTCGAGAAAGCCAAAACCGATTGAAACTTCATATAATTGGCGTCCAGTTGTCTTTGAAGATCTTCCAAATATCCAGCCTATCAAAGATGAATCTCTTTCGCGTCTCTGGAACAAGATTATATCAGACTGCAGCGAATTTGGAATTCATCCTCTGAATTTCTTGAACGAAGAGCCAAAAGATCCTTCGCAATTAGAAAGATTCCGAGCATATAACTCGGCTACATCGTGTTTTGGCGATAAATTCATGAATTACGCTACAACAAAATCTTTAGAACTTCTCAAAGCGAATGCACTCAGTTTCGAACGATATTTAGTTCATAATCTTGCATTACAATCTCTCACCAAGTGGCTAAATGTCGTTGAAGATGAATTAAGAATGTTTGTAATTCCATTCAGCGAAAATGCAATTCAAGACACTTTAAAAGAAATCAATCCTAAGAACTTAATACGAAATCCGAGATATATAGACTCTGTTCTTGAAAATGCAGCATCAAAAGTTGATATGGCAATAACAAGACAGCTACAGTACCTTTATCTCATTCAACACATGCTCCCTATACTTATTGGACCGCAAACGAACGAAGAAATGAAGAAAATAGATTTAAATTGGAAACAATTAATCGAAGAAGTCCGCCCGAACATCCAACTCCCATCTTGCTTCTCCAATAGGTCCAAAAACAAAGAACAGGCACTGCTTCTAAATGGTAGGCTCTGGAGAGTCATAACATTGCTAAATTCGATGCCAACTGTGAAGTTTTCTGCGATTTTCTTCATTTTCATGAAAGCAATGCGACAACTTGACGAACTAGAGACAGCATCTAAGTCAGAGGATGCTGTTACTCAATACGCGCTTGTTCTTACTGAATGTCCGTTCATTCTTACTAGATTTATTTTAATTAACGCGTTTTTCGTCAAACAGGACCGATTTCGTAATATGTCTGATGCAGACACACACCTAGTGTTATGGTGCAGACTGGAAACAGCAATTCTCAAGATTTTGTCTCACGATTCGAATTTCATGGGCCAAGTTTTGGAATTCCAAGAAATGCTCATTGCTGCAAAGCTCCTGTAATCGATGATATCATCATTGATTACTTCTCGCACACTAATATTATGAATTTTTGTGGAATTCTTCTACAAATTCGAATATTCAGTTATTTTTTGTTTGTAATATATAGTATTTCTTCATATAAACATTTTCTTTTAGTTAAATCCATATAATATTTTACCATAGAATAAATTGGACTTTTCATATACTGCAATGAATTTGTCAATATGAAATTTCGTTGTCACAAACTGCCTCCATGAAGATTCTTGCACAGTGAATATAAACAAAGCTTTCTCTGACAACAAATGACATAGAATCTCTGCCATTTTCTTTTGCAATTTGTTTGCAAATTGCGTAGATTTCAGCAAAATTATTAATTTTTTTCGAAATTTTCTTCAATTCTTCGATGTTCTTGTTAATGAAATTCCCTTGTATCTGTCAGGAGGATGTTTGTGGTTTGTTTGCCTGTCGCTGATCATATTTTGTTTGATACCAATTTGACATGTAAGTTTTTAAACAGAAATTGTCATGTAAAAATGAAAATGACATGTAAATTTTTAGCAAAAATTGCCATGTAAATTGAAAAATGACATGTAAAAGGAATTTGAAAAACAATTTGACATGTAAAATCATCAAAAATGGAAGATAAAAGATTCCCTAACAACCTTTCACAAGAGAATCAAATCCTCCAGTCACAGAATAGAAGATTGAGGGAGCGCCTCCTTCAACTGTATTTGCAAATAAACCAACTCACGTCTATATCAGAAGCGAATGGAATTCCGATTTCAACAAATCAGCAACAAAATCACCTTTCATCTAAGAAATTAGTCGGAGAATACTCATTTGTTAAATCTGAAAGAATGATTTTGCCAAATGGAGCTATCTATTCTGCTACTTTTAATCCAAAAGTCGATAAAGTTGCTTTGGCAGCTTTAAACGGCTCAGTTACTATTTGCTCTCCGCAACTTAAGACAACTGCTACAATCCAAGCACACAGTTTAGCATGTAGAGACGTTTTTTGGAGCGATGCCGGATTAATTTCATGTGGCTTTGATAAAATCATGAAAATTTGGGATGTAGAGCATCAAACATCGCAAGATTTCTACACAGGCGGCCTTACACATGCTGTTTGCGGTTCAGATTCTGATTCAAATGTTTTATTCGCAGCAGCAAGCGATAATGTTTTCTGGGTTGACAAGAGAAGACCATCACCAATCACCATTTCAGTTCCGTCGCCAGCTACAGCTGTCAGCACATTTGACAATTTGATAATCTACGGAGACTATGATGGCGTGTTGACAGCCATTGACAGGAGAGCCCTCCATGAAGGAAACAAGTGGGAAATTCCACTAGGAGGTGGCGCAGTTTCTCACATTTCAAAAGTTTTGCCTTCCGGAAAATTCGTTGTTACTACAGCTAAAAGCCAGCCAATTCTTATTGAACTTGACGATGAGCCACACTCAACACTCATGGCGTACGAGGCGCCTATGAGATTTGGCTGCAGAGCAGATATTACAGAAAAGAACTTAATATTCAGCGGTGATTTCGCTACATTATGTGGTGGAAGAATGGCAGGATTCTGTGACGGCCTCGGAGAACCATTTTTGTTCGAAGATGTCGGTGGATTTGATTATGGAGCTATATTCATTAACAATATCGCTCAGAAGGTCCTCACATATAGTGAAGACGGTGTTATTACTGTATATTCCTTAAAACAATTGTAATTTTATCTATTTATATAAATATAATGAATTCATATCTATTTATGATTCGCTCTTCATTATATATATCAAGTGAGATGCAATTTTTTTCTCAGTGAAGGAAATTAATCTTTCTGATTAATAAAATTGATAACTAATACTAAGATAGTATATATTCCAACGACACTCATCATTGCTTTCAAATTTTTGATGATTTTAAAAAAAAGATTTCACATTACTTGGATTTCTCGTTTCTGCATAAATGGAATTAATATATGTATTATGCACATATTCCACAAAGATGTAGACAACATAAAGATTTTGTGGAAGAATCTTTTTTAATTTCTTGCTAAGAATGTGTAAATTCATTTTCCACAGTATCACTCATTTCTTCAGAGATTCTCTCGCACACAGAAATGATACTCACTGAATGCTTTCCGATTTATATTTTTGAAAAAAAATTCATGCTGTCAAAAAAAAATTACATGACAAAATTTCCATGTAAATTTTTATTGTCAAATTTCATGAAATCAACATCTGCAATTCGACATGCGTTTTTCGATGAGGCAGCCAACATTATTGGACTTGCTCATTTGAACGGCTTTACGGTTATTGATGCATCGAATTGCGAACTTTTGTCAGATGTTAAAATTAAAGATGATAAGACTTGTCCATATGGCTGCAACTTAATCGCAACATTTGGCTTGTCTAACATTATTGCAGTTACTAACTTCGAATTCAACACAAACACGGTTTATATCTGGGACAGATACAAAGCGAAGCTTCTCGTTTCTTGCCAATTCGATGGACCCATCACAGGCATTAAACTTCGTACTGATATTATAATCGGATCAACACAAAAAGGAATCACCGTTAAAAATCTTTCAGATAATTCAATTATTGCACATTATGACACGGCATTCAACAGAGACGGCATTTTCGATCTCTCTCCATTCCATTTGTTCAATCTGATCGTCTTTCCAGCATCTGAAACAGGCGTGATTGGATTAATGGATATATATGACAAATCGATTGCGCCAAGATATGTTCATTGCTTCAAAACATCAATACTCGGCATCAAAGTCAGCCAAAATGGAAGACAGATTGCTGTTGTCGGTGATGAAGGAAGACAAATAATTGTTTTCAATTATCCTTCTCTTCAGATTATCGCACGCCTCAAACGTGGAACTAGCTCGAGAATCAACTCTATTTCATTCGATGAGCATAGAAACAGGCTCGCAATCATAGATAATACAGAATCTTTCCAAGTTTTCGATCTTCACCAGCAAACTGAAGAAAATGAAATCAAGCCAGCACTTAAACTTAAATACAGTGAATCCGCACCGATGTGGATTGGTTTCACACCTAAAAATTGCGGACTTGTTGGAATTACTGGAAACGGCAGTCTTTTCAAAGTTGTTTCCAATTCTGATGAGAAAGGTGCTTCATGCGAGCAAATTGGATCAAGATTGAGAATCAAATAATTTATTAATTCTGTTTAATAAAAAATTAGTTGAATGTTTGATATAGAGATGATATACTGTCAATATAAATATAACTATTTTGAAAATTTGAAATTCATAGATATTATATGTTTATTAAAAATGTGGAATCTTAGAACCTTAGGTATTCTATATGTAGTATCTAGTGGGGATTAGATATTCCCTGCAAGATTTGTAGTGATTCACCCAAGTATTTCGAAGTTTCCACACCTTTTGTATATATTTATTCTTCATGGAAGCAATTTAGAAACTTCAATATTTTTTACTAAAAACAAGAATGGACATGCTAATCATTCTATTAGGGATAAATTAGTCAAAAAACAGTATATGTTTTTCTTGATTTTGACGGCAGAGAATTAATGACAACGATAACGAGAATTACATCCAAAATCTCTTCGAATTAGAAGTTGAAGAATTAGAAACCATCTTAGAATACAAAGAATACAGAGTAAAGCTTAAATACACAGATCAGACACTCAATAACGTTGGCTGCATCTATGGAAGTATTCTTTACGTGAGAAGAGAAGGAGAAACTGATGAACTTATAGATGAATTAACTTTCGCAAGGAGCTCCAGGAACAAGTCAATGCAGGCATACGCACGGGGTGGTTTCTAATATGTGTTATTACAATTAAATCTATTTATATCTTTAAAATATTCCATTTTGAAGTTTTCATTTTGCTCATTTGTTGCTGATGTGCTGAATCATATAAGCTATGCACTAAATTCTTTCAATTTTGCGATGTCTTCAATTCTATTCAAAAGTGCAGCTATTAATAATGGAGTTTCGCCATTTTTGTTCTTTGCATCTAAGAATATAATATCATTAATAAGTTATTATTTATGATATAATATCATTAAAAATTCGTCAAAATTTGTGCAATTTGACATCAAATGAAAAGGGAATCCAGATCTTTTGACTTAATGTCGGCAATGGAATCAAGGACCTCTTGAAGATAGCCGAACTTGTCAATCATACGCTCATATAAATCTGAGGAAATTTGTGGAAAATCAAAAACAGCTATTTTTTATAATGACATATAAACTTCGATATTTTGTTTACATGTCAGATTAAATTTTATATGGAATTTGTCAAAAATTTTTCATTACATCAAAAATAACGAAATCTAAACAAATTGAGCCTTACGACCCAAGATTCCTTGAGCAAATCAAGTCGGAGATGCCTGGTGTATTGAATAAAAGCAGGTTAAAACAAGGTAAACCATTTGCCGGGCAAAATATCAAAGAAATAATTATCGCGGCAGGAAGAAAACAACTTTATAATCCCGAAGAAGAAAAGAATGCAGATGAAGATTCAAACTCTGTAAGTAACAGATGGAAAGAACCTGAAAAAATTAATTATTATCATCCAAAAGTCATACATGAGCCGCAAAACAACGAGGAAGAAGAAGAACAGATAATTGTAGAGCCCCCACCAGAATTGGCTGGAAAGAAAAGATTTTCACGCTACAAAAAAAGGCGAAATTCGAGAGGCGAAAGAAATAACAGAAGATCTTCTGCTGATGCTGATACTATTTCAATTTTGGCTGGTGAAGTTGAAGATGCAACAATCATTCATTCACCTCATCAAAATAAAGATGATGATACTTTTCCAAGGAGAATGTCAATCACTTCAGATACAACAGATTGTGGCGACCTACTTCCAACACCCCAGCCTAATAATAATGTCTCTACACAGCTTAGAAGATTTAGTTTTGCAACAGATTCAAGTGATTTCTCTTCATCTGATTTATCATACGCATTTAATAAGCTACTAGAAGAGGCATCAGTTGAATCTGAAGATATTTCTCGGCAAATTGCGTTACTTGCTGAAGAATGCGATTCTTATCCAGAATCAGTCGCTGAGAGACAAATCGAAGAGCTATACCAGCAGATTGAGGAAGAGAGACATCGTGTAAAAATCAATTTTCAAGAAGATTTCTTGGGAATTCCTAAAGATGGTCCATTGGCTGATGATTCTGACGAGGAGAATCCTATAAAGCCATATGAGTTTTCCCTGGAGCCAACAAGCAGATTCATGCAGCCAAATGGAAGAACTTATTTTATTACGAAACGTTCACGTAGAAATCTACGAAACAAGCAGCAATATAACAATGTGCTTGATCAAGAAGATGCAGAGTTAATTCCACAATATAATATTCTCAGGCGTGGAATATTTGAAGACGATCCTATTGGAGATGATTCAAACAGCTCAGATGAAGAGGAAGAAGAGAATCCTAAAGCCAAACATGCTGTGATTTCACGTTTTCTCAAAGAAAATGGACAAGAATTAGATAGAGCAGTAGAAGCAAGGAGAAAACGTCATAAAGAGAAACTGAAACATCGAGAGAGAATCAATCCATTAATTTATCCTAATTTTGCGATTATCAAATAATTTTTTAAATTTTTTTGTTTGTTATTGTTTAATAAAATGAAAAACCTAAAATATACTATATTTAGTGATGTTACAGTTCAAATGACAATGGTTAGATATAATTATTAACTTGATATATTGAAATAATATGCATAAGATGGAATTTGAAAAGTGAAATTATATTATATATACTCCAATTCTACATAAAAATCTATTGTGAAATGCAAAATTAATATAGAAAAGTCAATAAAAAATATCAAATATAAATTTCTAAAAACGAATAAATAATTTAGTAAAAATATGTTGTGTTTTGGGGGAAAAAAAAAGAAGAAAATATATGACAAATTTCGAAGAATTGATTTTTATTATATCATATTTTAACCTTAATACGCGGTGCGACATTTAGCGCATTCCTGGCATGCCGCCGGCTGGAGCTGGCATACCGCCACGTCCTCTGACAGCGGACTGGCCTGGAAGACCTGGGTCGAATGTTGTCTCGTGCTGCGGGATCTGAACAGTCTCATCGACAGACAAAATTGTGCATGCAGCCTCGCATGCTGCCTTGAGGGCGTTCTTCTTAACAACAAGTGGCTCCCAAATGAAGGACTCAACAGCGTTGAGAACACCACCTGTCTCGATATCGACACCAGCCCACTGTCCGTCGGCCTTCTCGTGGGCTGAGCGGAGCTTGTTGAGTGTCTCGAATGAGTCGAAGCCGGCGTTGTTTGTAAGGGCTCTTGGGATAGCTTCGAGGGCCTCGCCGAATGATTCGACAATCAATTGGGCCTTTCCGTCCATCTTGAGGGCGATTTCGTGGAGGTGCTTTGAGATTGTCATTTCGATAGCACCACCACCGCCAACGATGCGCTGGGCCTTCTTGGCGCGGCGGACAATCATGATAGCATCATGGATGGAGCGGCCGGCTTCTTCAAGGAACTGCTCAGCACCACCACGGAGAACGATTGTGGCAGCACGGCCGTTTCCACCTGTGAATATGTTGAATCTCTTTGAGCCAACCTGGCGCTCCTCGAAATCTGCGCATGTACCAAGGTTCTTTGCCTCGATGTTGGATGTTGTAGAGAGGATGGAGCCACCTGTGCACTTGGCGAGTCTCTGGATGTCCTCATCTGGAACGCGGCCAGCTGAGAAGATATCGTGGTCAGCGAAGAACTGTGTGGCAACATCGCCAATTGGCTTCTTGCTGATAACGATGTTAGCGCCGGAGTTGAGGCAGTCGTTAAGCTTGCGGAAGATAATAGCCCATTCAGCATCAACGACTTCCTGGAATTCCTTAGCATCTTCGACACGGACTTCAGCACCTGTGCCTTCAGCCTTGAGTTCGAGCTCAACATTCAAGAGCAGAATCTTTGGCTGCTTGAAATGCTTTGGCTGCTGCTCGAAGCCGGCGTATGAGAATGTGCGCTCGAAGGCAACACCTGGGACGAAGAAAGAGTCCTCAAGAGAGCCGCCCTTGACCAACTTGACGCCAAGATCGTTAAGTCTCATATCCTCATCGAGCTGGAGGACAGCATCAACGATCATTGGAGCGAAGAAGAAGCGGGAGTCAGAAACGAGCTTGCTGCGGAGTGTTGTAGCAGCGCATTTTTCGAGAACTTCGCGAGCGCTGCCATCAATTGTAACAGCGACCTCGTCGAGCTTCTTGAGAGCAGCATTGAGTGCTGTTCTGTAGCAGCGGCAAATAAATTGTGGATGAACGCCATCTTCGAGGTAATCTTTAGCGGCATCGAGTAATGATGTTGATAAAACGATGACGGATGTTGTACCATCACCAATTTCTTCGTCTTGAGACTTAGCGACGTCGACTAATAATTGTGCAGCTGGATGAACGATATCAAGCTCTTTCATAACAGTTGCACCATCGTTTGTAACAATAGCACGGCGATTATTTCCGTTGTGGATAAGCTTGTCCATGCCACGTGGGCCAAGAGTTGATGCGAGGATTTCGCCGATGGCGTGGCAAGCGTTGATATTAGAGATTAATTGTCCGAGACCTTGTGACTGGTCAACACCTTCACGAAGAAGGATGATTGGTGGGCGAATCATGTTCGACATATTATTTTGTATGTGGTCAGGTGAAATATAAACGTTCACTTATAAGTGTCCGAAACTTCTAAACGTGTTTATTGCATTGCTCTAGACTGTAACTGCTTCGTTTGTCGAAAATCGGAGAGAAAAATCGCATTTTAGGAAAATGAAAAGAAATATTTTTTGAAATTGTTGATTTTACGAGACATTTATGTTGGATTTAAGTTGTATACACTGAGTATATGTATTTTCCATGATTTATTTAAGAGTTGAAAAATCAATTTTATTATTTACTTAAAAAAATCATAATTTATGATAAATATTTTTTATTGCATTTTAGAATTAAATTAATAAAAATACAAATCTATAATTATACTAGTTAATTATTGTAGAGCTTTGATCAATAAAAATTAGTTTAATATCTCGGTTTTATTCTTATTTTTAAATTTCAATTTCATCAATTTTTTGAACTACTTCAAAAATATAATTATAAAACTCATATAAATAAAGATATTTTTGTATATAACACCGAAAAATATCCAAATTTAAAGATTATTTTAATTTCAAATATATCAAGATTTAGTTGAAATGTAAATAGTGTTGAATGCTTTATTGATTTTAAGCTCATAATATTATAATGATTTTTATTCGTTATTTAACAATGCCTTGACGTAATCGAAGAATTCAAGGACAATAACTTCCTCAGCTCTGAGTTGATCAGCAGAGAGCTGTAGAACCATCTGGCAGAAGTCTGGATATGTTTTAACGCAGGCAATAAATGTTTTCTCTGTCTTCTTAAGTATATCCTTGTAATGCATCTGCGCATCTTCAGTTCCGAACATGTCGAAGATAAGGCGCCTGCAGAAGAAGCCAACATCGACGAGATTTCTGTTTGCATCTTTATCAAGTTCTTTAGCACGCTGAGAAGAGTCTTCACCTTCTTCAAAGTCAACAGCAGTGACAGCAGCAGCAAGACTTCTCTCGTCTTTCATCATTTCTGCCTTTGTGCTTGCTTCAATAACATCTCTTTCCATGACAACAGCGTGTGAAAGGAATCTACTGAGCAGGAAGTCAACCTTAGGTTGTGGACCTTCCTTGGGAATGTGCTTGATGAAATCAATGATTTCTACGAACGTGAAAAGATTGCAATTCAATAACTCGCCGTAAAAAGTGAATGCGAGGCCCCAAAGTCCGGCATTGTCTTCCTCTGTGACAATGCTCTGGTACTGTGGGTGCTGCAACTGGACTTCTCTGCGAATTTCTGTTTCATTATATGGAAGTCTGCGAATTATGACGCCAAGGTACTGAACAAAGTCGTGAATGTCAATCACATGGCTCTTGAGGAACTTGTACATTGTGCTGATGATGATTTTAAGTGGAGCTGATTTATCAATAACTGGATCAAATGGCTCATTTGGCTCTGTCTGCCTGTATTGACTCTCAATCTCTTCTTCAAGAGCAGCGATGTCGTATTCTGGGACTTTTTCGACCTTTTTCTGATGTGATGTTTGTCGTTTCTTCTCTTTGGCTGGAACTGGAGCTGCGAGCTGGTTTGCAATGCGAACACGCTCTTCGAGGAGTTCCTTGCAGAGAAACTGGACGTAGCCGCTGCAAACGTGGCAGTGATCTTGAAGATATCTGTAGAATGTAGAAGCTTCGCTGGATTTCTTCTTAATAAGGAAATCACCTGCGGCAGAAAGGCCTGTTCTTACGATTTCGACGGCCTTTGCCTGTGGCTGTTTCAAAATTGCGCCTTCTAATGCACGATAGAAGTGGAATGGCGAAATAATCGTTTCACGGAGGATGGAAGCAATCCAAACAATGAAAGCCTGAATGGTGGCAGTTCTTGTTTGCTGGTTATTGATAATTGATTCGTATCTCTGATTTGTGAATGAAATGAGACGATCATGGAATGTGGAATTGAGACATAAGTAGTGCGCGAATAAAGCATACATAGTAATTTGCGTGTTTTTCTCAGGTGAATTATTTTCCATTGTCGCACGATTGAGTAAAAGGAAAATAACTGTATTCATTGGAAGCAGTGGTCCAATGTTTGTCTTAACCCAGTTGAGAACTGATCCGAGATTCATTGAATTAAGTGTATTTAATTTTATTGTTGCTTCTCTCGTCATCGCTTCGACTGACTGATCTGAGAAATCGCCAGCACGCTTACGATAGCCTGTAGTAATGTATCTATCTTCTTCATGCTCGACTAATGCGGCTTGTTTTACTGCGAAATATCCTGTTCTTCTTGTTGGCAGCTGCTGGGTGGCTGTCATGCTTGAGAGGTTCATGAGCATGATGAAACCGGGCGTTTTGAGTCTCTCAAGGTGATCGAGATTTGTTGGCTTGCATTTGTAGACTTCTTCTGGTGTGTAAACTCTCTTTGGACCGATAGTAATCTTTTCTTTTGTTTCCTCAACCTTCTCTGTCTCATCTTCGACAACCATATCTGGTGTGGGTGGATATTGGCGGTCAAGGAAGATAGGAAGGTTACCAGGGAATGGGACAAGTAGACGTGTGTCGATATAATCTTTCGTAGACACGACAGTGTTCGAAGGCATCGGTGGAAGTGATGCCATGATGTCCTGGCCGTCTTTGGTCATCTTGTGTACGGCCTTTGTTGGCAGCGGGCCAGATGCATTCGCTGTGTTTGGCATTTCGTCAATTAATTCGATTTCTTGGCCTTCTGGTAAAACATATGAAAGCGGAGGCTTCGGGAAGTTTGATTGGAAAGCAACTTCCTCCTCTTTGTCGCGTACAATTGGCATTTCTGGGATTCTTTTCTCGATTTTGAACTCAGTGACACTCGAATCAAGTTGAACGTGAATTGATTCGACCCTTGGCCAAGTAGGGAGGTCGTAAACGAGATTACTTTTGAAGTCCATTTCTGGATTCCACATGAATGGAGCCTTTGTCGAGAATGGCATGAAGAATTTCTGTGTTGGCTTATGTGCTGGAATTTCGTACGATTTCTCAAATTTAATTGTGCCATCACCAATACTAGCATTCATGCGTGTCGCTTTTTCGACTTTAATAGTCACGACACCAGAGTTCATCATTGAACTCATTTCTTGCTGTCACTTTTCTTTTTCCGAAACCACGAAAATCTTCGAATTTTAGCATTAATTCGGCCATAAACACCAGGAAATATGCCCAAATCCAAAATATCAAGAGCCAATTTTCACATTTGATTTTTTGAAATCTCTATTTGAGATATGACATTCTATATATAACATTCACTCATTATACACATATGAACTATAACAATGTTACTTTCTTACACTAAAATTTTGATTTCATAAAATATGCAAATCACGATTTGAGATCTAATATTCTATATATAATATATACTAGTTATATATATTTGAGTTATAGTGATGTTACTTTCTAAAAAACATTTTTTTAAATAAACAAAATAAGAAATATTTGTTACTAGTTGAATTTAGATGCAAAAAATGTTAGTTTTGATATTAAATATGAGATATTTACCCATATAATAAATAATACGTCATATAGCACATGATGATATCAAAATCAGATCAAATTGAAGAAAATGTTTTCATCTACTGCTTATATACATTGAATTTATACTTTCTATTATATAAAATAGATTCTATTTCAATATGAATCATAAAAAATCAATATATTATGATTAAATATTAAATTTATCATATTCATCAAAATTGCTTCTTAGTGTTATAAATATGAAATATAATAGCCACGTATATTAATTTGATATATAAGATAAGGTTTAAATGCTAAAAAATAAATTTCGATAAAAATTTTCAATGAAAAATTGTAAAAATTTTGCGAAATTTCGATATCTTAGAAAGTAGAGATTACAAAAATGATAAAATTTCTGATAAGCGATAATTTTGTCACTTTTCAAACGTTATGAATTTATAATCACTTTTCCAATGGCAGAAGATCTTAACCTTACCCCAGAACAGATTGCTGAATTCCGCGAGGCATTCAACATCTTCGATAAGGATGGTGATGGCCGTATTACAGCCAAAGAGCTCGGCACAGTTATGCGTTCTCTTGGTCAAAACCCATCTGAAGCCGAGCTTCAGGATATGATCAACGAAATCGACCTTGATGGTAACGGCACAATTGAGTTCGATGAATTCCTTTACATGATGAACCGCCAAATGAAAGAAGGTGATACAGAAGAAGAAATCAAGGATGCTTTCCGTGTCTTCGATAAGGATGGTGATGGCAAGATCACAGCTGCCGAGCTTGCTCATATCATGAAGAACCTCGGCGAGCCATTAACTCAGGAAGAAGTCGATGAAATGCTTGCTCAAGCTGACACAAACAAGGATGGTATCATTGATTACGGTGAATTCGTCCACCTCATGCTTACATCATAAATTTATTTATTAATTTTGAAAATCTTTTAATATTAAACAACGAATTTTAATTTTTTGATTCTTTAATTAAATTCGACTTTTATTTCAATATATATTGCAAAATTGGCCATCAATTACCAAAAAATTGCTTTTCAAAATTTTGATTTTGTAATATTTTAAACAAATAGATGAAATAACATAATAATCATACATATCTTTATATACATTAAACAATGGAGAATACATACATGAGTAAACAGTTACTGTTTGCGAGATTTTAGATAGTCTTCTATTTCTTGTTGGTTTTTGATTCTTTTTGGAGCTGAATAGTTATACCCTGTCCAAAGGAGATTCGTCATCTCGTTGAGTGGAAGTATTTCATAGAGTCCATCAAACAGACCAATTCCAAGATTCATACATTTCAGCAGAAAATCTGTAAATTTCTTAACAAAAGGATGTGAATTCAAAGATTTCAACTTATCATTTATAGATACTCGAATTCCGATTTTATCCATTGCATATTGAGTCTTTCCTTTAATCTCTTCATATACTTCATCTGCTGCTTTCTTGACTTCTTCTTTGATATTTATATCTTGTCCTAAGATATAACCAAAAAAGAAAAACAAAAGCATCAAAATTATAGTATTAAAAAGTGACAATCATACATTTTTAAAAACTGACAATATTTTTTGAAATTTTAATTAAAAGTGACAATTTTAATTTTTTGACAATTTTGTAAAATTAACAAATTTATAAAAGTGACAGTATAATTTGATTAAAAAGTGCCATGTATTTACAGTTTCCAAACAATAGGTACTTCACCTAATCTCTCGATAAGACGTTTAACAATTGCAGCTATATCATCTGGGCGATCCTCCTGCATGCAGTGGTTTGTGCCGTGAACAATTTCTAATTGGAATTTTCCACTCATGTGTCCAATTGTAAAAGGTGTGTCCAATCTGTCTACATTTGGTAAAATTATAACTTTGTATGTGGGGGCATTAATAAACAGCTGTGCAAAACCTTTAAACCAGTTATTCCAGAATGGCTCTGAAGGAAGAATATCTGTTCTCCAAACGTATTTATCTCCTTGCTTCATAATTCTTCCTGGTGCTGAGACGGCGGCACTCTGATAGTTGTTCATTTCGCCTGAAGAACCAATGTAATGAATAACTTCTTGCTCAGACTTGAAAGAAGCCGGGCGAGATTGTAGTAAGTAGTGCATCTTTGGCATAGAAGCTGTTGCTATGCCTTCAACTGTATCAATAACGAATAAACCTTTCGGTTTGATTACTTTCGATGCTCTAGCAGTGATGCATCCACCTAAAGAGTGCCCCATGAGTAGTAGTTTCTTATCATCTTTCTTGAAATACTTGCAGATTTCTACACAATCATCTGTTAAGTTTTCAATCGATAAATCTACAGCTGGATTTCCACCAGTTTCACCATGGCACTTAAGATCTGGAGCAATCACAGAGCATGTTTCACGGAGAGATTCAGCAAGAAGTGAAAAAGACAAAGCTGAGTGACCTGCTCCGTGAATGCAAATCATAATCCAAGGAGAATCAACGTTTGTTGAATATACATTGAATGTACCTCTTCCGGGGATATCAACCATTTCCTTCTTATCCCAATATTTGTCCCATGAGACAAATTTGAGTTCACTCATCTATTTCGTAAGTAAATCCCTTTTAAATTTTGGTGGTCCCTGCATATCATGTAAACATCTTAATTTCACCCATAGATTAGCGTAAACAATCTATCTTTATGATAAATATCTTACTTATGATTATAAACGTTTATACACTAGTATGGATGTCAAACTAACAAACAATAATATTTTTTTTTAATTTGTAAAATATAGTTCTGGAGACACTAGAAATCGTGGAGAAATATATAGCATGTTGTTGTAACTTTTCACCTTTGTTTGACAGGAATATTAGTTTATATGTATGTAATCTTGTCAATTCTTTTTTTGAACGATGGTATCCTTCGACAAACAAAACTGAGAAAGATAAAGCCATTAAACATCAAACATTCTAACTACAAAATGATCACTTGATATGCAATAGTTCGACATCAAAATTAAGATGCAAAATGAAAATCAATTTCAGAATTGTGCACAAAATATTTTAATTACATTAATGTAATAATGAACAAGATGATTATCCCATGTCTGTTAAAAGATTTCTTTCAAGTTCTAATCTATCTAAAACAATTTTAGAATTCTTCCTCTGAACCATTGCAAATATGAATACAACAATGGAGATAACCCCAACAAGTGATAATGGAATTATAAACCACAAATATGCTATACGAAAGCTAATCTTTGAAGGAGACAAGAAACAATATGGAGAAAACAACAGTGAATTAATTTCTTTGTCAAACGAGCAGCCTTGGAGTTTAATAATTTTGCTTGAGTAGTTGGTATTTGTTATCAAGAATGAACACATAGAAAAGACTATGGTTATTTCATTAATCAAAGATGGATAATAAGCTGATGCTAAACTATTTTGAAAACTATTGTTGATGAAATTACAATTGATTACTTGTGAATTAGATGTGATGGTAAAACAGCTACCATTGCTTTCTAATAGCAGAAATTGCGAATAGCTTATAGTTGACCCTGATTTTGCGCCATGAGCATCATAAATTTGTTTTGATGTAATTGATCTCGATATATTATTTTGCGAGCTGACAAAATCCGGGCAAGAGATTACTATTAAATTATTAATTTCAATATTTGGTTTGTATTTGCACAATGCAATTGATGATTCATTAATGAATGTTGTATCATTTTGATAAGTAGAAAGCTCACTGAATGCATTTACACCATAGCATGATTGACAGCAGCAGCTAATAATCGCGAATAATGCATCCGCGTTAGAAAACATCATAATTGCCCCGGCACCGTTACGAAGATTTATGCAGTCTTTGAAAATACAGTTTTTAACTCTTCCTGATATTAACTCATTTTCATACAAGTAAATAGCAGAACCATCATTATATTGTGTTGGCAAAAACAAAAATTGACAGTCTTCAATGATAACAAATGAATATAAAGTGAAATCATTCAATTGATTTCGAATTTCTTGATTCCGGATTTCAAATACGTCGCCAATAAGATCCGTGCAGTTGCTAAGATCAGGGATGATAGATGGAGGAGGACGTAGTGATGTGATGTTGAATGAATAGTTCAAATAGTTATTGTTTGAATAGCAGTTAATGATTGCTGTTTTTTGATCGATGCTTAAAAATTGACAATCATAAAAATATGAATTAGAAATCAATTTTGGACTAAAATCATGAACAAGGCACTTGTCAAAGTAGCAATTATCGAATTCTCCAGTTGAAAATTTGGATGAAATTAAATTAAAATAATTTGTTTGGTGATACATATCTTGCGGTCGAAAGTATTTAATAGTTATAGATGTAAAATTAGAATTCTTTGATGCTACACGTTTAAAGAGATAAAGGTCATCGGATTGTATTTTTAATCCTGAAAATGATTCCATACTTTTGTTTTCAGCATTATGAATTCTTATGATACCATGTGAATCAGTAATTATCTGAGAAAAGCATAAGTATGATGTAATTGCATTACTCATTCCTAGAGAATAAATGCATGCACAACCAGACCAACTTCGTGATGAAGCATGGGCTGTCATTACTATCTCTTGAAAATGGCAGTGCTGGATTGTCAATTTTCTAAAAAAAACATTTGATTCTGTAAATATGATTCCTCCATTAATGAGATTAGATAAACGGATTGCCGTAAATACACAATTCGATATATATGTTGATTCCATTGTCAACGGCAACTGTTGTCTGTAAAACTTATCACTGATGTTCATTTTGTCACTTTTATTTCAATTCCAAGGTCTGGTTTGATTATGTAAATCAAATATTTGCGTGCAACATTGTTCTTTAACTAGATTCGAAGAACGAGAAAGCATGCATTTAATGAATTATATTTGTTCAATATAAATTAAGTTATAGAATTATGTTCTCATTTGCAACGAGTGCACTGCATCAATAATATTCTTTTGCTAAATGAAATTAGGGGATAGTATTGTGATATTTCTCTGATTGAGAATTCATTTGTTTCATTGACTAACGTATCACCGAATGACACTCAATATGAGGTAAGCTTATAAAATTTATAATTTAAAACATCAGTAACAAAATATAAAATATCATCAAAATAAATTCTTACGATTTCTCGTATATCTGAATTAATATTATGATAATTGGATAAGTATATTATATATAAGCCTCATAGTATATCCATTTTTATTGATGTTCTCCCCAACTAAACCAGTCCCATGGAAAAATTGGGAAGAATGGGAAAAAGTATACAACCTTCTATTCAGTGACAATGAAAATGAAATTCTTCGAGGCTGTTACATTGTTTCTGCTTGGTCAGCCAAACATTTAATTCCGATTTCGATAGAAGTAACAGCTTCTCTCCAAAAAGAGTTACACAGCAAACGAAATGTCAACGCTTTATCTCTTGCTGTTATCAGATTCATTAACGGAGTTATTGAGCCATACAAAAATACTAATTTAAGCGCATCAATTCAATCTATTGGCGAGGAATGTCAAATACCCGAATATATAATCTCAATACGACACATGGCTACGCATGGAAAACTTCCTACATTCGAATTTGCTGCGCAAGGTGCAATAGCTGCTCTTCAATGGCTGAGAACACATTATTGGGAAGAGCAGCTTAGTGTCATTCGTAGATATTCATCAGATGCAAAAGATGAAATTCAAAAATATTTCGGATCAGGCCATTATGATTTTGGCGGCATTCCAAACAACATTTTTGTTCAATTCTATATTCCCGAATTTGTTAAATTTCTCCTAAATAATAGAGTGGTTGAATATAAAAGATATGCCTTAGATTTCGTTAGAGAGATTTCATCACAACTTCAATTTCTACAGTTTGCCGTCACATATAAGCTTTTAGAATTGTCACAACAAAATGTTGGAAATTCCAAAGCTTGGTATGATGCGTTTGAAGATGTTTTTCCAATAGCACTCTCATCTGAACCGTGGATACCATGCACTGAAACATGTGTTTGTGAAAATTGGCCTGATTCTTCAATTGGAAATCTTCCAATAAATAATAATGATGATTTCACTCTTTCACCAGATGATATAGATTTTGTTTGATTGTTTTTAAATATTATTTGATTGCATTTGCTTTTTCCAGATGGATATTAATTCATTAAAATTTTAATATTTGTTTCTATATCTTTATGGTATCAAGAAGATAAATTTATAAAGTCAAAATCATTATTTTAATGATAAAAAGAATGAAATGCCATTCTTTTGACTTATTGTTTATGAAATTAAGTCACAATGAAGAGTATTCAAGATAATATTTAGTAAAAATTGATTTTATTATAGTGTACGTATCGTATTTGTAATATCTAAATTCGAAAAAACAGTTGAAAAATTGACATGTAAATGAATATTTGACACATAAACTCATATCGGAATCGGTTTTTGACAAAAATAAATCGTTTAAAATATAGCTTTAAGATGTTGCGGAATGATAAATTTGAATTTTGTTTTCAATTCGATAGTTTGAAAACACAATTTGAAATAAAAAATCCTAACAAATGTCATATATTGACATAATAATACATAATGAACAATTTAAATTTAATGAACTAGCTTTTCCGAAATAATTTTGAATGGTGCAAGTTGTTTATTTCGAAGTTTTCGTGTATTCAATTGAATATATATGATGCTGCATTATGTGAAAATCGAATCGGTTTTATTTGTATTATTCGTTACATTCTGACACTTTTCAGATTATGACTGTGAAACAAGAACTTAGAGGTGAAATGGACTGGAAAGAGAAGTACAAAAGCATGCTGGAGTTTGATAAACGCTTATTCAGCATGAAACAAGGAGAAAGAGAAAATTTATTTTCTGAATTAATAAATTTGAAAGAATCGCTGAATTTGGATATCCAAGGCATATATCGCATTATATCTCTTGCTTCTGAGTGTAATCCACATTTTTTATCAGATTATTGGATTCTATTCCAAAAAATCTATGAGAAATTCGAAATCAGACCAAATATGAATTATCTAGAGCCATCTATTCGTATTCTATGTCATAAAGAATACAACCTTAAAACTCAATCAAAATCAAAAATTCCGAAATATTATGAGAACTTTGAGAACCAATCGATCGATGATATCATTAATATATATCCTGAAAAATTCATTATGCATAGTATTCTCCACGATGATCTTGAAAGTTTTATGAAATCAAATTTCGACAAAAATGCAATAATAAATGATCGTGATATTGGTTCTTGGAGTTGTTATTATGGTGCTGTTCGATGCTTCATGTTCTTGATAAGTAACGGTGTTCAAATAACGAAAGAATTTCTCGATAACAGTTTTGTTGGGAAAAATAAAAAAATTATTGAAGAATGTCTCAGCAAATGTCAACCTGATGAATTCACAATGAAGCAATGCATCAAAACGCATAACAATGAATATGTTTTATCTTTCAACAAAAATTATAATATTGATATTCCTATAGCAAAAGTTATCAAATATATGAATTTTCCTATTTTTATAGAATTTTTCACGCTTTTTGACGTTAATGATACTTTTGTTAAATCAAGCATATTCGGCATACCAAGTCTTATAGATGATTTAATGAAATTGGGTGCAGAAATTGATTATATAGATGGAAATGGAAAAACATGTCTAAAGAATGCTGCTAAATTCGACAATTCAGAAACTGCAGAAAAATTGATACAATATGGTGCCTACATTGAAATCACTAATAATGATGGATGGACACCTCTTATGATAGCAGCCGGAAATAATAGCACAGAAACTGCCAGGAAATTGATAGAAGCAAATGCAAAAATTGAAGCTACAAATAAAGGCGGGTGGACAGCATTGATGCGTGCTGCAATGTTTAACAGCATTGAAACTGCAATTCTTTTGATTGAAAGCGGCGCAAATATGGAAGCCAAAGACAAATATGGATGGACATCTCTTATGATAGCAGCAGCAAATAATAATGCTGAAATATTGTCGGTTTTAGTTGCCTATGGTGCAGACATTGAAGCAAAAGATAAAAATGGAAAAACTTCTTTAATACATGCAGCGAAAAGTGACAATGCAGAGATATTTGGCAAGCTTATTGAGTTAGGTGCTGATATTGAAGCAGTTGATGAAGATGGTTGGAATGCACAAATGTATGCAGATTCTTTTTCATGCACAAATGTGCTAAACAAATTATCCGAATTGATGCCTGAAATCGAAAATTATGACTCATATGAATCATATCTTCCTGCACGTCCTGAATCATATTCATGCAGGAAACCATACGAAAGAATGTTTGTATTTTCACCGAATCAAGTGATTATTGATGATGACAGAAAATCTTCGTCAGAATGATCAACATTATTATTTTTATTATTTGTTTTATAACAAAGTGTAATTATGCGTGTTTTGTCGAAATTTTCAAATAAAACAAATTCCTTGAAAAACATTGATGAAAGCATTTAAGCGCTTTCCCTAGTTGTCATATATGGGCATGGCAACTAGAAAATGCGCTTAAATACAGGTTTTCATCAAGAAGATTTAAACTTTAAAAATCTAACAATTACCTTTACAAAGAGTGTTTTACGCGACAAATTTACCCCACGTTACATGTCAAATATGATATTGGCATTTTTAAGATTTTCTGACAATGTTATTCTTGAGATTTGGGCCTACTATTTCCAGATTGTGCCTGATCAGAAACTTAATTATTAGGCTATCTTTCGTCTTCTTTAATTGGTAAGAATGAAAACGCGACGCGGTTTCGGGTGAATCATCATGGTCACTTTTGCGATCGCATACAAAAAAATATTTATGAAAACAGTATATTTGTATCTTGACAATGCATATCGTAATTTCAACCCCGGCATTATCAAGTGGGCGTTTCAGATAATGAAGCTGGCGTTCTATTTCATGGATCAATCTATCGTTGAAGATATTCGTGATTTTGTATATAAGTACAACACACTGTTTTTGATCCCAATTCTTCTTTATCCGGCTTTATATCCAATATTTAAATTCATCAATTTAACAAAATACGACACGATTGCCTATACAGATTTATTAATGCCACCATATAACAATCCAAATGGCCACATCGGCGTCGCTACAATTGTACTCCTCTTAAATATCAATACAAGGCCAATTTTTTCAGTTGTCTTTTTCGTAATTGTATTCTTAGTTGTTTGGATCTCAGGAAAGAATAATTTATCTCAAATCTTCATTAGTGTCGCTATTAGTTCCTTATGCTACTTCATTTGGCTCCTTTATCCAATATTTTATATGTACTTATCAATTGTCTTATGCATTGCTGGCCCAATCATTTCAATTTTCCTAGTATATGCAGACGCTGAATACAAAGTAATGTACAATCAGTCAACAATGCTATCTACAATTGGATATATGCTTTTCTATTGCGTTATGCAGTTTTGGTATATGTCCAATACTATTTCAGAAGGTCTCGCTCTTTTCATTGGATTTTCATTACAATTTGCTCTTAAATTCTGTGAGCACACATTAGAATCACATCATAAACTGCTTAAACCAAACGCGGTTATCAAGCCAAAGCAGTGATATATTGATTATCATTGTTATCCATTAAATGTTACTTGAAATTTTATTTTTGATTTTTTTCAATGTTTTGAACATTTCAATTTTAAGATATTAGTTATCGTTTTCGTTTTATATTGCGAATTTACCAAAAATACATTAACAACTCATGAAATATTACCAAAGATTATATTTTCATCTGAGAGTTACGGAAACGGAGCATGCTTCAAGAATTTCTTGCTCGGAGTTCCAAAGTCAGAATATGTCACTCCTGAAAAAGTGGAAGAACGGATACCTTCTGCCTTACGAATTCGATGACATATCATTCATGAACTACAGGGAGCATGTGATTAATTGTTATAATATCAGCCAATTCATCTGCAGAAAAACTATAAAACCACGGATAGTTTTCGTTGACAGAGACACGAAAATGAGAAACATAATAAATGGAAAGGAACTACATGAAGAAATGAAGAAGTGGGCTCCTAACATTGACACAGACTACATGATATTCAACAATCAGTCAATGAAAGAACAGATCGAAGAGATTTGCAATGCATCAATTTTAATTTCTATCCACGGAAGCGCGCTGTCACACATGTTGTGACTGACTAGTTACAAAACCGCAGTCATTGAACTATTCCCATATAAATATGATTGCAGGGACTGGTTCAAACAAGTGGCAGAAGGAATGGGTGTCAAATACTTCTCGTGGATCAATAAAATAGCAGAAAATTCGTTCCAGGAATGAAAAAAAGTTATCAAAAGCATTTTGAAGAGAAACTATATAATAAAGCAATAAAACATACAAATCTTTGCGCTTATAATAAATATGTTGTTATTTATATACGTTATTTATGATTCATTTCCTTTAGAAATCGACAAATACTAATTGAAATTTTATTATTTAAAATTTTGCAAGCAGAGTATATGAGTTTTTGATATAATGACCAAGATATTCCAATATGTATATATAATATTAAATTAACTTGCATCGAAGCATAATAAATAGGAAAATAAAAATCAAAAGTATAAAAATATGAATGTAAACTATATGATTTTCTTTTACAATAATAAAGACATTTAGATGGATTGATAATATATATATAATTAATTTGCATCAATGTTCAATAAATAGGAAAATAGCAATCAAAAATAGAAAATGATGAATGTAAAATATATAAAATTATGCAACAACATGATGGATATAAGTCTAGTGAATCTACTGTTATAAGGAATAGTTATAAAACTCAATAAATAAAAAGTTTTGTGAATGAAAAAAAAAATTGAAAATAAACGTTACAAAAGTATCAATGCAGTGCAAACTTCGTCCGCTCGAAGCGATTTGTGTTGCTGGTGCTGTTGAAGACTGCCTGGACAGACTCCGTGTCCTTCAGAGTCTTACGCCGAGTGTTATCACGCAGAGAGACGAGTTATCAAATATTTTGGGAAATACTGTCGCTCAAATCATCAAAGAACAAAAGGTTTGCGAGGAAAAGTACGAAGTACTCGTCAAGCGCCGCTCAGAATTAAAATCTCTTTCAAATAAAACTAGATATAAAAAGAACCAAGACAAAATCGAAGCCCAGGCTCACGAGCTCCAGGAGCTTACAAGAGAACTTTGCAAGCACCTTCGTGAATCTCCTAACGTCTCTCAAAACCTTCTTAAAATTCAAACTGAACGTACAGACTTAATTACTCACTTCGAGTCATTCAGGAAGGAGCTTCTTTCCACGTACTCGTTCCAGGGTATATACGAATGGGCTTCTGGACGCACAACAGCATATAACAAGATGATGCAAATCATGCAGCAAGACAAAGATATGCAGAAGGAAATCAAAGACCTCGATGAGAAGATCCGCAAGACAGAAGCGGAAATGGCACGTCAGCTTGAAGACTTAGATATCAAGATTAAAGCAAGCAAAGAGGAGCTCCAGCAGACTCAGGCAAGAATCGAGGACGTCAAGGCTAACAGAGATGATGAGCGCCAGGCCAGACTCGAAGCTCAGCAGAACATGAACGAATTAAATCAAAGCCGTTTAACACAACAAGTCATCAACGCCAAGCTCCAGCTACAGAACGAGAAGAATGTCCACTCTGTGACACTCTCCTACTTCGAGCGCCGCAGATCCAAGATCAACCAGATGATGAAAGAATGGACGGACAAATACGAAACAGACATCAAGCAGGAAACGGAGAAACTCCAGGGCTTCAAGCGCCGCATAGACTCAGCTACAGCCGACTTCAACGAGCTCAAGCCTGAGAAGGAAGAAGCTGAGAGACTGATGAACTTGGAGACAGAAAGAGCCAAGGAAAGAGCGAAGCAGAATGAGTTGAGAAACTCTCAGACACAAATTATGAATAAGATTAAGATTTTATACCTTCTCCACTCCAAGATTAGAGGCCCACTGCCTAAACCAAAGCGCGGCAGAGGTAAGAAGAAATAACTTTTTTTTTTAATTTATATAAATATATTTATTATTTAAATTACTACTTTAATAACATCACAACTCACCAAATATTTAATTAAAAACAGAAATGATCAGTTTATCTATGATCGTTCAATCGATGAAGATAATATCCAGCTTGATCATCTCATCATAGAATTTGATGGATGCAGCAATTATGACCATATTATTCCCAATGAATCTGATTTTAGCAGGTTTATTGTCAAAACTCAACAATTTGATGCTAAAGAAGCTTTGATTTTAGCTTCACAAAAATGTCATCATGAAGTTGTCAAACTCATTGTCACAGTTCCCGAAATAGATGCAAATGGTTTGTATCAAACAATGGCCAATTGATTCCGTTCTTGACCAATTACTAGGAAATTCGAGTGATTCATCCTAGCTGAAGTCTGCGTAAGCTTTAATCGTTTGCAATTCGGCTCAGGTATCGCTCAAACATAATAAAATATGGCCTAGATTTATTTTTTAATTTTACAATATGAAAAGTATAACATCCTTCACCTTCAAGTATGAAATTTATTTAGATATTTCATAGTTGTACCACAAAAAATATACATTGTTCCATTTTACAATGCCACATGGAGAGGCATAGGGATGAGATGGATTTTAAAATCCCAATGGATTTAGAAAAGGTTCAGATCTATATTGTGAAATTAAACTATTATAAGTTCTTAGCATTTCTTTGATTTTATCATGACCATTTTCTGAAGCAAAAATCAAAGCTGGTTTTCTGTAATTGGTTATTAACGAAAACATCTGAAGAATAAACTGTTTTTCTTTAATAGCCTGAATCAAAGTATTATGCTGTCAAGAAGGAAGTGAATGAATGTGCTTGACAACTTCCTATGATAGATTACGTAACAAAGCAATTCAAAGATCAATAATATTAAGCTTGAGAGCATCATGATTTAAAATATATATATCAAAGTGCTTTTGATATTAACCTTTATAAAACAAAACATATACGTATATATATATTAGAGTCTTTCTAATGCGTGTGGCGTTTTTTGGTACAAAATTGGATTATAGCTATATATAATCGAGTTTGCTAATATAAAATGAGATGTATAGAAGAAAAATGAAGGAACAAAAGATCCCTCAAACAAAGAAATATATGGGAAAACAACTTGTGACAAAATACTAACAATTGCAGCGAAAATTATGAAAATTAAATTTGTTGTCACTGCAATCTTTGCATTTGCAGGGCTTGAATGAATATAATATAGTGAACAGATGATAGCTGTTAATGAAATAACTGCATGCAAAGAAATTGAAATCATATCTTTGATTTTAGGATTTAGATATGCGAATGGAAGGATTACATTCTTAGCCATGAATATATTCTCATATATTGTGAAAAGAACAAGAATTGAATCGATAATATAAATATAATATTCTGGAAGCTTGTCTTTGAACATTGTGAATAGTCGATGTGCGGATATTATCCTGAAGACTGATAAAAATATTATCAGAACGATTGCATCAATTAATTTTGAAAAATCACGATTCAAGAAATTATAGCAAATAAAATGAGCAGCAACAGTCATAACAGTCGAAGATGTCAGGATAATAATCTCATTTTCTTCATTGTCCTCTGATTTGCTGCTATTAATTTTCATAATCAAATTAAAAGCTGCAATAAGCGTTAATATTCCTGTAACGAATACTACAGTCTCAGTAACACTTTCTGGCTTAGGATTTGTATATTTAAATGATGTATTAACGCCTTTCACATTCTGAAGATTTCCTATTAATGTGATAACGATTTCAACAGCATCGAATGTTGTAACTTGCTCATTATATATTACAAAATTATCAGAATTTTCCAATTCATCGTGAAATGTAACGTTATATTGTTTTTTAGAAGTCTCTGATGATATTTTTATACCATCTTTATATCGTGCAATGTTTAATTCGGCATCAAACAATCTTGTTAGAGAATTTATTGGATTGTATAGCACCATATTTCCATTGATTAATAATTGTTTATTTTCTGGGCATAAATTATCAACATGCGTTTTAATTGTAAGTGTAGATTGTGAATGAATCGATTGAATTTGGCTGAATTTGCTTCCTGTAATAATATTTGTTCCTGATCTTAAAGCCACGATGAAGAATGATACTATTAGGAGTATGCTTAGACTCGTCTCAACAATTGTGTTGTGCTTGAATGCATTATTTTCATTTTCAGAAAATGTATGTGGTTTAGATTGAAAGGTTTCTGTACTCATTCTTATTTTTTAACGAAATTTGACACGTAAAGATAAAAATTTGGCGTGTAGAGATCATAATTTCTATAATTTGACATGTAAACCCGAAAATTTTTGACATTTGATGCATAAAGTGAATATTTTTGACATGTAATGACTGTAATAACAGGAATTTGTCACGTAAATAGACATTTTTTGACAAAAGTTGGTTGAGAAAATAGGAAACAATTTAAAACAAAACAATAAATAAAAGCATTAGTTGATGCCAGCAGGAATAAGGCTGACCTTATAGTTCTTGATGTACTGCTGCATTTCATGAGATTGCATGAATCCGGGCAATTGATCTTGTAAAATGAGTTTCTTTGTTTCGTTGATAGCTGCATCAAATATATTTGGTGAAATTTCATTGATATGTTTAAGAACTTCATTTCTAATTCTTCCACCAATATTAACTTCCATTGGAGCTTCTTCGAATATATATTTCTCGAATATCTTCTTAGACATCGCACGAAGGTTGTCTGGATCAGTTTCGCTCTTAAATTTAGTTGTATCTCGGATGAAAAGTAGGTTTTCTACGCATGCATTCTTCTGCATGAACTTCCTAAGCATCTTATATGCATATGGGTCTTCCATAACAGCATCAACTGACCTGAATTGCGGAATTGTCAACTTAAAGTCTGGATTCTTCCACGTGGCAAGGCTGACTGGCATTGAGAACGATGTCATAAATGAAACCATGCATAAAATAACACCAAATATTGGCGAAATTTCAGGCGCAATTTTATCTGGATATGCAAGATTTGCAAGACCGAAGCCAATATAGAATGGGATGCAAACAATCCAACAAATACCTATAGTCTTCAACTCTGTGCCAACAGCAATCTCATCATGAACGTTTCTTAAGTGATAAAAACAAACCCAAAGGAATATTGATGTAATAAGAATAAAAACTCCTGAAAATATGTATGTAGACTGCTGGATGCCATTGCCGTAATGTCCAGGCCTGTTTTCTGGATATCTGATAAAGCGATATAATCCTACGACAAAAGGAAACATGAAAAGAAAGAGGGAGTAGATGAGGAAAGCTTGATCAGTTAGGAAATATTTATGCTGTGAGATCTTAATCCAAGTCTGTGAGTAAGTTCCGCCAGTTTCATTTTCTTCTATTTCTTCTTTGTCCGCGTAAGCTTTACCAATATGATATTTAACAATATATTGAAGTGCTCGTACTGGATATGGGATAAAATGGAGAGGAATAGCAACCCAAATGAATAAATGATCGAGGAAATTAGGGAAATTCTCTGGTTTCATGATTAGCTTCCAGCTGAAAATGAAAATCATCATATACTGACCTAAAGCTGACGAGAAAATACACCATGGAGATCGAGATTTAATGTAAAACGAGTTTCTATGCGAAAAGAACAAGTAAAGATTGAAGCAAAAGTACAATGTCCACAGCATCCATAGCACAAAGAATAGAATTGCATATGGATTATTGATAAAATCTATCTTAGGAGGCATTGTCACGTTTTTATAAATTTGCTATGTAAATCATCAGTGTCAAAATTTAATTTTCCATGTTTTATAAACTGATTTTCAAAAGTCAGGTCTGAAACGAAAGGTCACATAAAGGTACCAAAAATGGGCTCCCAGTTAGCACTT
>MRSU01003470.1:0-15352 GCA_008369845.1 Trichomonas gallinae | reverse complement strand
TAATAACTAAAGACAATGCGAGCAAAAAGTTATTCGGAAATAGAATTATGTTTATTTGCAAATAAATATATTCATTAATAACTTAAGTATTCTGAAATAATATTCTTCGATAATATTACGATTTATAATTTTCTACTTTTCATGCCTCTTAGGAGTGCCTGTGATGCCACAAATCCATCAAAGCTCCTCGAAGAGGCATAAAAGCAAAGAATTTCGGTAAATCGTTACGAATCTGACCTTTAAAAGCAAGAAACAACTTGCAGGCCGATACTATTACGCATCAGAAACCTACAGGAAGCTTCATTACGCTGGAGGGAGAATAAGTAAAAATCGATAAAAATATTTTGTCGTTTTGCCTCATAAACATTTAACGTGTCAAATTAACACTTTGCAATGTCAAAAATGCGTTTTTCTCCTCTTTCTACGCTTTTTGTAGCTTTCACAGCCATTTTCTCAATGCTATTCGCTAATATAAATGTATATGAACATAACTATAATGTAGAAATTCATTTTTATATAAAAATCCTTTACTGTTGCAATTTTAGATCAATATGTCACTTTTCATTGTCATTTCCGAAAAGTGAAAAATCAAGAAAAACGTGTATTTCTGATTTTTCTCAATTTTAAATAATGGACTTAAAATTATAATATATGGGCATTAATATCCATGATGTAGTGGTTAATTTGAAAAAATATATGAAAATTTCGTTCAATTCTTATAGTTGGAGTTCAAGAATTTGTATTTTATCAGAATAAGACAAACACTATTAGGAAAAACGCATTTTCTCACTGTGGTTACTGCATTTCCAGAAATGAAATGACAGTTTTCTAAATATACAGACATATCATTATCCTACACATTATTAAATTTGTATCGATTTCATTTTTTATTGAAAACGAAAAAATCATTTTATCTCCACAACACAAAGACGAAAATTCTCAAAATATAAAATAATGACTTCACTGACACTTTAATGTAATATTTTCTATTAAGTAATATTTTTTATTGGCGTAAAAAGGAGACCGATATATGAAACGAATTTGTTAGATCTTTTAGAGGTTCTACTTATCAGCCATCGAGAAAAAAATTTACTTTTCTATCGTCGTTACTACACCTCTGATCTTTTCGGAAACAACAGATTTTAAGGTATTTTTAGGTGTTTCTAGAACACTCCCGAAAATTCACAGTCAAATCTCTCAATTTTTGATTTTTGTCACTTTTTTCTCGTAAGAAAACGTCACTTTTTAAAATTTTTAGCAATGCCCCATCAAGCCGAAAGTAACATGAAGTATATACTTAACCAGAAGGACTTCAACTTCGAGAAGTTCATGGGCAAGTATTTCATGGATTTTTGGAAAAACATCATCGATTATGTGAAATCCAATAATAAGAAAAGCGAAAAGGGCATTTTCGCCAAATCTTACAATATAGACTTTCAGAAATTAGCTCAAAGCTTAAGTGTAATTCTTCCAAAAATCAAAGTCGGTTCCTATTCGCCGGATAAAATTGCAGATGCTGATAATTTCTTCGGAATGATCTTTCACCCAGAATCACCAGAAGACCTTCGTTCATTATTCGCCCCGGTTTACCTCCAATTCCTCGAAACATGCAATGATACAGAACTTCCTATGCTCAGATACTCAATTAAATATTTTGTTCCTATTACATTCCTCGCGAAAAACGAATCCGAGAGAATTTCTTTGAGATCGTTCATCGATCGCGAATCAGAAGCTATAGTCGCTATTGAATCGGAATCTGGACCAACAAATGTCGGAAATTACCTCCAGACACTTTTAACATGGATTGTTAAGAACTGGGACAATCGTTCTGGCTCATTGATGCAGCCATTGTTCGAAAAACTCTTCAGTGCGATTTATACACAAGCCGCTGAGAAGACTAACTGGGATATTCCACAATACAGATGCACATCACCTGTAACTCCCGAAATTCACGAGATTGTTTGTAAATTTTTCTCAGATCTCTTCGAAGAGGACCACAACTTCAGTATTCTTGTAGAAAAGCGCAAACTCAACTTTATTATCGAAATATTACGATCGTCAACAAGTGTAATTTCGGCTTCCGCAACTTTAGCGGCTATGCACGCGCTTATCGCAATTGCATCGAATACTAATCTCAGTGATGGCTTCGAATCCAATGAATTAATGCCAAAAGTCGGCGAAATTGCAATCGAGGTTTTTAATTCAAATAAGGAACCGCAAGTTCTCACTGCTTTGAGCGAATTCGGATACTGGTACTTCTTAGACAAGCAAATAGGCTCTTTGGAGTCCCGCATCAAGATGATTAACCAAGTTCTCGCAATTGCCGCGAAATTCGAACAGGCGGGCGCAGTCCTCATGTCATCACTCTTAGCTCGCTCACTCAACTCGAATGAGCAGGAGCCAGATGTATGGAGATGCATAGTCGATAATATCATGGGAAATGAAATCTATTCAGCGATCGCTTCTAAATACGCACAGTTACTTGCTATGTTCCAGTTTGTCAAAATCTTCAATGTAAATCTCGAAACAATCTACGACGCATGCGAATACGCTTTCGATCGTAATCAACGAAATAAAATCTCGACTTCATTCGATTTCGTGGCACAGTATATCCGACAGATCATCAAAGAGCCAGCACAGCTCATCCACGAGAAGGTAAAGCTCTCCTGGCCGACATTTGCGAAATTTGAGCAAACATTGGCCACTGTTCCGTTTACTCCTGCTGCTGAGTTCAAGAATGAGACAGAGGACATTGCTGCAGCTAGAAAAATCTTCCTTGCAGCTATAGAAAGATATTCCGAAAATGAAAGTCAAAAATGTCGCGAAAACGGATTCGCTGTCGTTTGTTCTTACTACGATATGTTTGCTAGACTCAAGAATTTCCCTCCGGGCATCGAATATTCACATATTTCTGCATTCGAAATCGCATCTCGCTCTGTGTTCACAGCATTGATCCACGAGGAAAGCCCACTCATTCAGCTTAATGGCCTCAAGGTTCTTTCGTCTCTTCTCCTTACACAAGACCTCAGAGCTCATATTTCTGATGAAATGCTCAGCCATTGGTACTTGATTCTCCTTTTCACGATCTTATCCAACAACCTCGATGTCGCCAAGCTCAGCTTTGAATGCGCAGTCAACTCAATTGTCATTGGATTCAAAGGCGCATCAATTTTATTGCCAACATTGTTAAAGATTGCTATAACATCTCAAGTTACAACACCAGCAATTCTCTCCTTGCTTTCTTCCATTTCACTTTTCAGAGTTTCGCATTCAGTTCCAGATGATTTCTTCCAGAGCGCTTACAAGAAGCTCTCTGAGCGCACAAGCAACTTAAGATCAGACTGGAAGACCGTTTACGTACAAACATTCCCAGATGCAGTAGATGGAGTAATGCAGGCCATCGACAAGCTCTCCAAGAGCCTCCACGACACAAACAACGAGAAGCTCGTCACTGCTTGCACAGCTTTCATCGTTGACGAGGTACTCCAACCTGAGCCAAACAAAGAATATTTGCAGAGACTTTTGGTCCACATAACAGACGCCGCCAAGAAGTTCAGTGAGCCAGCTTTGCAGATGTTCTTGAGCGTCGCAGTTCACTCATCGAGACTCTTACAGATCTGCCCTGAGGCGATGTACAAAGCTGTCGACGATCTCGCTGACATTTCGAATTCTATTACATTAGGTACTGATCCTTCGTTCACATTCCTCTACATGCAGGCGATGACGAACATTCTCGTGTCTACTATGGAAGCCGGCAGAAGGTCCGCCTCCAAGTTCAGCGACTTGCTGTCGAGGTTCATCAAGGAATCGATTTTCCCATCAGATTATCCGATGCAGATCCAGCAGTTCGCGATTTCCGCGAGAGAAATGCTCGCGATCTTTTTGGGCGCATATCCATTCTACGACACGCCAGCCTTCCCAAGCTCACACGTGCAGAAGCGCCCAGATCAGCCGCTCACAGTGCTGATGACAAACGGAATATATATCACTCCTGACATCGACGAGCAGACTGGCAACCTTTCTTACGCTGTCCAGACGAGAATCGGCCAGTTCAACTGGCAGATGATGCCGAATGTGAACACGTACGACAACTCAGTATGCAAGCTGACACTGTGCCCAGAGTCTGGCGCAGATTCAGTCATCTCCATCAACGAAAACGAGCAGCAGCAGTTGTTCACAGCCGGCTTCACAGACCAGGTCAACAAATTCGCTGATTTCTTCGGCAGAGATTACGCACTCGATTCTATCGACGCCGGGGCAGAAGCCATGGAGAAGAACATTAGCGAGATCAACAGATTCTACGAAGAGTTCACAACATCCCACGTCCACACGCCAGCGAAACCGCTCCGTCCGAACCTTGTCGTCGAGTTCCCTGCATCTGCGGCACTCAACGCTGTCGGCCTCGTCGAGTCAAGGTACCCGACACTCATCAAGAGAACTGCTGTCACTCACGTCGAGGACAGCTCTACATCGAAGAAGAACGTAGAGACGCTGGCTTCAAATACACTCAAGACAGACTACAGGTGGAACGTTAAGGCGGCCCTCGCATATGTTTCCGATTCCACAATGGACCAGCTGAAGATTCTCGCAACGAATTTGAACCAAGTTTCTCCGCGCTTCAAGGAGTTCATTTCATTGCTCGGCTGGAATGTTGGCCTCAAGAACTTCCCGTGCTACAGCGGTGGCCTTGACACGAACAGAGAGTTGAACGGCGTGTCAAGTATCTACATGTCTGGCTTCGATTACGAAACAATGTACCACGTTTCTCCTCTGATGCCGTCGAACGAGAAAGACGCACAGCAGGTCGACAAGAAGAAGCACGTCGGTAACGACCACATCCAGGTTTTGTTCGTTGAGTCTGACCAAGAATATGATGCGCTGACAATTACGTCACAGTTCAACTTCGTAACGATTATTGTTTATCCACTTCAGAACGGCCTTTACAGAGTGAACATGCACCACAGAGATGGAATGAAGTGGTTCGGTCCTCTCCATGAGCCTGCCGTTGTCGCAAAGGAAGCCCTGTCGTCGCTCATCAACTCGACAATTTCTATCGCAATGACAAACTTGAGAATAGCGTCCATGCCATACTCTCATCCTTCTCTCGACACAGAGAAGAAGATCCAGCAGATGTTCACAGACTACACAGAACCAGACACAATCGATTACTCAACAATGCAGGAACTTCACTTGTTCACAATCAGAGGTCAATAAAAATTTTTTTTTATTCGAAAATCATTCTTGTGAATTAATTCTCTTTCGCATGTTAAGCAATAAATTCTTTAATAAACAAATAACACAAAACCCAATAGGTCAAGACGCCTTGTTTAGCTATTCACGAAAAATATGAATTTTAAAATTTTTCTGACACGTAAAAAGAATTTTCAATGCTATTGACAAATAATTTCGTATCTTTGACACGTAAAAAGATTTTTGGCAAATAAACATGTTTTGCCATGTAATAATTCAAAATTAAGATCATTTGACAAATAAACAATAAATTTGACATGTAAAATCAATTTTAACCTTATTTTAGACACAATGACTGATTGTCCATTATTATTCAACAAAAAGACAACTGATGTCGTCACATGCGGTGCAGTCCACGATGCAACTAAACAATGGGCTGTTGGTATGGTTTCTTCTACTATTCTCGTTTATTCTAAAGATGGGGAAAATCCAAAAGAGGTCAAAATATGCAAAGACTCAGTGAGATCAATACAATTCAGCCTGAATGGCCAAAATATTTTAGTTTCAGATAAAGCTGCGAACTTCTTTATCTACAATCTTGAAGATCAAAGCGCTATCTACTCAAAATACAAAGCACACGCTTCCCCTATAGAAATTGCAAGATATATTACCGATACAATCATCGCAACAGGCGATTGTGAGGGACATGTTAAAATTTGGAACATTTCAGAGGATAAATGCACGCAGAAATACCATGATGAGAAAGAATACGTCTCAGATATTGCTGTTGTTGATGAAAAAACTATTGGTGTCACGACTGGAAATGGTGTTTTATCATTATACACCATTAACCGCCCAAAAAGGCGCCAATACTATTCTCAAGATGATGATGACTTCGTTTCACTTGCTTATGATCCATTTTGCAGGTACTTTATCTGTGCATCTTCCAGACCGAAGATTTATGTTTCCAGAAATCCAACACTCGACTTCGTTTGCGAAGCCACATTAAAGTGCAACCGCCCATTCGTCGGTGTATCAGCTTTTAGAACGAATAAATGCAGAGTTGCTATCGCATGCGAAGATGGAACAGTTTATATCACAGATGTTCATCCAAATCACATCATTTATGCATGGCAGGCCCATAAAAAGGACATCCACGGTATGGAGCTCGACGGAGGTCTCATTATCACGTGGAGCAGCACAAATGAAGTCAAAGTTTGGGATGCAACATCAAAGAGAGACGAGGAATACTTATCAGACAACAAAAGGAGGAAGCTGAAGAAGCAGGGTAAACTTCCTGTCATACAGAAGAAGAAAGATACATTCTTTGACGAGCTTGGAGATGGAGAATCCGACTAACTATAAATATTAATAAAAATAGCTGTTTTGTATCATTCATTAACTGACTTGTTTTTCAGAAAAACTATTTTTCTCTTCATTCTTAAGAATTGTCAGCAATTATTAAATAATTCGCTAATTAAATGCTGTAGCTAAGATTTTTAATGCAAAGAAAACTAAATTATGCTTTAATAATCGTTGCATTTCATTGTGAATGGAAAATTACGGGAATATTCTGTAAAACTTTTTTTTTGGTAGACAATCATTTCAATGTTAATTAAATTTCATTGTTTTTATAAATAAATTTCATTGTTTGCCTTGAAATATCGAATAATATTCATTTTCTAATATTATTAAATAATTATTAATTTTGAAGAAGATTTTGTTGCAATAGAATGCTGATGATTTCTTAATCTTAATTTTTTGCGTCTAATTCAGTTAATTTTGCCATTAATAGAAGGCACAAACCATCATTGATGTCTGCACCTAGCTCAATGAGTTTCGAAATAGAGTCAACATTATTTTCATTAGTCGCAACAATCAATGCTGTTTCTCCATCATTATCTTTTGCTTCTTTGTCCGCGCCTAGTTCAATAAGTTTCGAAATTGAGTCAACACTGTTTTTATAAGCAGCAAAAATCAAAGCTGTTTTGCCATCTTTGTTTGTTTCTTCAATATTTGCACCTAAATCAACTAATTTCGATATGGAGTCAACGTTATTCTTGAAGGCTGCATAAATCAATGCTGTTTCTCCATCATTATCTTTTGCTTCTATGTTCGCGCCTAATTCAACTAATTTCGAAATAGAGTCAATGCAATTTTTATATGCTGAATATATCAATGCTGTTCTCCCTTCATTATCTTTATCTTCTATGTTCGCACCTAATTCTGTTAATTTTGAAATCGAGTCAACATTATTATTTGAAGCTGCAACCATCAGCGCTGTCTTCGCATCATTATTTTTTGCTTCAATGTTTGCACCTAGTTCAATGAGTTTCGAAATAGAGTCAACATTATTTTCATTAGCTGCAACAATCAAAGCTGTTGCCCCATCATTATCTTTTGCCTCAATGTTCGCACCTAGTTCAATCAATCTCGATATAGAGTCAATATTGTTATAGGCAGCTGCAAAAATCAGCGCTGTTGCCCCATCATTATCTTTTGCCTCAATGTTCGCACCTAGTTCAATCAATTTCGATATAGAATCAATATTGTTATAGACAGCTGCAAAAATCAACGCTGTTGCTCCATCATTATCTTTTGCCTCAATGTTCACACCTAGTTCAATCAATTTCGATATAGAGTCAACATTATTGTTGACTGCCGCACAAATCAATGCTGTTGTTTCATTCTCATCCTTCGCGTCTATGTCTGCACCTAATTCTTTTAGTTTCGAAATAGCTTCAATACTATTGTTATATGCAGCACTAATCAACGCTGTCCATCCATTTTCATTTGTTACTTCTATATTTGCACCTAATTCAATCAATTTCGATATTGAGTCAACATTATTGTTGGCTGCTGCAAAAATCAATGCCGTTGATACATTTTTATCTTTCGCTTCAATGTTCTCATCCTTATCACTCAATTTGGTAATATCATCATTACTATTGTTATATGCTGCACTAATCAACGTTGTCCATCCATTTTCATTTTTTACTTCTATATTTGCGCCTAATTCAATCAATGGTGTTGAGCCATTATTTGACTCACTGAATGCCTTGCTCAAAAAATTGAATTGATCTGTAATTCCGAATGAACAGCATAATTCGAATACAATATTAGCTTGACTCGTCATAGATGCGCTAAATATAAATGCCTTGAGATTCAAATATTTTGCTGCTTTCTCTAAACTCCAAGTTTGTCTGTAATCAACATATAGCGATATGAGGTAGTCTTCATTATTAATTTGTAAGCATATTTCCATGATATTAATTCGTTTCAACGTATCACCAAACTCAGCTAAACATTCTAATATTATTTCTTTGTTTTTGCCAATGAAACTATATGCAAGACATTCTTGTGTGATTCCTAGACCTTGCCCACGCAAATACCGAAAGCATAGCAGTGATCCGTAATAGCTGCACCACTCTAAGAGAGTTTTGTCTTCAAATTTTTGGTTGAATGTTACTTCATCAATCACTGGACCCATTTCTATGGCGAAGTCCGTAACATTGTCATGAAGAATGCAGTCCATTATTGATGAAGGTTCGTAGATGTTCAGTATCTCTTCTTCCTTCATTTTTTGAAAGTTTTTAAGATGGTCTGGAATTCCTCGAATTTTGAATATAATATTATATTCTTTTGAAAATAATGCAGCAATGTGAGACTGGAGTTGAAGTGTTGGAGGCCTTCGTTTAAAATGATTATAAATAATTTTGAAAAGTTCCCAATATTCACGAAGATTATGTAAATTGCACTCGGCTGCATTTGAAATAATCAATAAAACAGTGGATGTTTCCCAGTTTCTTTTTTCACAAAATTTGATCAGATCCTCGCCTAACGCTTGAGTTTCGCCTGGTTTAAGGTCATATATACGGTCATAGTACCCTATGTAATCATTTAATTTGGCAACCAAGAGATTTTTGTTAGAGTCACCCATTTTGAAATTTTTATAATCGTTCGAGCGAATATTTTCTTTTCAAAAAAGAAGTTGGAAGAAAATTTCATTTTCTGCCATTACAATGCTGTTATTTTAGAAATAATTGATTTTAGCAAAGATTGTTAAAACTAAAGTTTTGATATCAAATAGCTTTCATTTTTTCGACTAAATTCCATGTCAAAATTATATTTATTCGACGAAAATTTAATTTTACATGTCAATAGGCAATTTTATTCGACAGAAAAATGATTTTACACGGCAAAAAATAATTTTATTTAACAGAAAATTGTTTTTACATGTCAATAATTTATTAGTTTAATAAATGTGAAAAAAATGTTGAAAAATAATATTATGAGTCGTAGAGCGGTTTAATGTAGAACAAAAAAAAATCATCGCGAAAAAGTGACAATACCCCATACCCCATCATTTTTAAAACATGGGGTACCCCACCCCACTTTTCGACATCCTTTAAAAATATAATCTATATTCATATAAGATATTATATTATATAAAAAAAAAAAACAAGGATTTGTGTTAATTTATTTACACGTCATATAATTTATTCGACAGAAAATCGATTTTACATGGCAATAATTTGTTTATCCGACAGAAAATCATATTTACATGACAAAATTAGTTTTCCGTTACTTAAAAATCAAAAATGGACAGTTTCATTGAAGAAATTATTCCTCCAACCGCTGTTTCACAAATGAACCAGTTAGGACAGAATATAGACATATTTCAATCATCAATGAAACAAATTTTAAATTTTCAAAATATGTTATATCAAGGACTTAAAGCTTTAACGACTAAATTCTCGCAACTAAAAAACGAAGTCAATTTCTTAAATAATCAGATGTTAAATGTTGATGATGCCGTTAATAGTTATTTAGCACGAAATCCTGTAACTGTATTTACGCAAGATGGACAAAAAATAGATGATGCATTAGGTGACATGAGTGATAGAATTCAAGCTGTACTATCTAGAATTTCAAGAATTGAGCAAAAGGAAGAAAGATTCGATGATTTCATCAATAACTCGTTTAAACCAGAAGAAGTTAAGGACCTAAAGGTAGAAATCAAGCAAGCAAGTAAAATGTCCAGTGATATGACAGATGCTGTCCAAGCAATTCATCAGAAAATTCAAGATCAAGGAAAACAAATAGACGATAAATGGTCTTCGATGAAAGAATTCATTACGAAACAGAATGAGCAAGTAGAAGAACACATTGGAAGCAAAGTTGACAAAGAAATACTCGAAAGCTATATTTCTACTTCAAATCTTGCAGAACTTATCATGATGTTCAAGAGTATGCCAGTAAATAAGCAAGTGCGCATCCCAGATATCATTCCACAAGTCTTTGCTGACGTAAAACTAACAAATGAAGAAAAGATTCAGCGCTGCTTCGAGATGTTGAGTGTTGAACGTAATAGAATTCACCGCGAACAGTCAGAGTGTATCAATGAGTTCACACAACTCAAGCGTCTCGCAAGTTCAGTTGGAGATGATGATGCAGAAGGTTCTTTGTCTCCTGAGAACTACGAAAGGGTAGAACTGAGAGATATAGGATGTGACAGTGGTGTCACCGAGCAGTCAGAGCCAAAATTCGGTTTAATCCTCAAAAAATACAAAAAGAGAACAATTGGAACAAATTTCGATGGCCCGCAAAACTGCACGAGCGCGGCTGAGAAAGGCAAGGATGAGCTCATAGAAGTGATGGAGGAGAACATCAAGAACGCAGGGTCAACGTCCCAGATCGATACAGCGGCTCTCACAGCTAAAGTTTTGGCTGACGTCGAAGAAGAAATCACGAACAAATTAACAGACGCATTGACAGGGATTGGCTCGAACCTTCAGCGCAGCGACATCAAGACTATACTAGATGGCCTCAGGGATGTACAAGAAGTCAAGAAAGATCTCTCTAAAGTCAAGTTGGGTCTCAGCATGAAAATCGACAAATCAATTGCCAAGCAAGAATTCGACTCATATGTTAGACGCGACGAATTCTTCGCATACATGGAAACTGGCAATCTTAGGCCTCACGCATATAATACACAGACAAAGGAGCCCCCTGTCAGATCAACGTCTAGATCAGCGACTTCTAACAAAGTCGTCACACCGAGAAAGAAGACAGCAGAGATTAAAGGACCTCTTCCTCTTGTTCCTGCGAGAAATCCGAAGATGCTCGGCGTCAACGATAAATACGCTATAGGCGATGATGGAAAGATGTACTTCAAGGAACTCCCTGAACAGAATTCAACAACCTTGACAGGTTTGTCGACGAGAAGCACAAAAAGTTCTTACTACGAGAGATCAAGGTCGATGATGGAGTCCCAGGAAGGAATCGAAACTGTTCTCGACTTCCAACCGTTTGTTCCTGCTGAATCAAAGAACAACAACAGTCCTAAGGACATGTAATTATATTTATCTATGTTTATTTTGTATAAAATTATGTTTGATTTAATCCATATTCTATTCAGCCTTTATTTATTAAATTTATTAAATTGCTTCTCTATACTATTGCAATTCTTATCTAAGAAAAATATAATCACTGTGTATTATTTTTCTATATTCTATATCCCCACATGAAAGTTAATAAGGAAGCATTGATTCATGTTTCAACAAATTGTTATTACTATTATCATGATGTTATTAATGAAGTTTTGATTCATGCATTAACAAATGATCATTATTATAACTATGAAACCAATAAGGAAGTTTTGATTCATGCTACAATAAATCGTCGTTATAACAATTATGAAACTTTTAAGGAATTGTTAATTTTGGCTTCAACAAATGATCTATATCACAATCATGAAACTAATAAGAAAGAATTGGATCATGCTTCAGGAAATATATTGTTAATCTTCTTCTCATGTTTCCTGGAAATGCTGTGGCCACAAAAATAGCTGCTTCTCTGGGTATTGATGACTTGAACAATGAAGCATGCGAGAGGAGGCTTTTGCTGTGAATGAGCTGTTTAAAATATAATAAAAGAAGTGTGCTGGTTAAAATGAAATCATAATGCTATTATTGTTTTTTGCTTTTGCTACTTCCACATGGTGGGAGTTCAGCATAGCGGGAATTCGCTCAAAAATAAGAAACAGCAGAGAGAAGCCATTGTTTCTTTTGTTATATAACCGCTATTGCCCTCATTGTCACGGACTTCCAGAAGGATTAAAAAAATATAGCGAAGGATTAGGAAATAGAGATGATATTTACATATCCAGTGTTGATTGTTTTGAAGGGTATGGTTGTTCTTTCTTTCGAATTCAAGGAACGCCTACAATGTATTTGATTCTCGGAACAGAAGAAGAATACTGGCCTGTTTCTCCTGAGAGAGGACCAGAAGGATGGGATAGATGGATAAATGAATCAATAAACTACTCATTGACAGAAATAAATTCTTCAGAAGAATTAAATCAACGCATTGACAACTATACAGACGGAGGATCGATATTTTTATTGGAAACTCCATCAATTGATCATAAATATTTCACAATAACTCGCGAATTATCAAGATTTTACAAACATTATCACGATTTGTTCTTATACAAAGTCGATAAATCGTTGAAATATCCAAAAATCACTGCATATACTTCTAAATACTGCCACTATGAGTACCATGGATCTGCAGGAAGAATTGAAAAATTTATTAATCGCCATAAATTCGGTGTTTTACACAAGTATCTACCGACAGAGTACAGTTCAATTGGTAGAAACAATGCTGCAGCTGTGATTTTTAATAATGGACCACTTTTTGGTTCGCAGATTCAATCTTTGCATAAAATTTCTAAGGATCACTGCAACATTGACTACGGATACATAGATATTGAGCAGAATACCGATGCTCTGAAGCAGTTGCGCGCTAATTCGAATGATATTCCTTTCTTAGCTGGATTTGGGAAACTTTCTGGCACAAAATCAATCTATAAAGGCAAGGTTTCGGATGCATGGAAGTCAGGATTCATGAATAAAGTTCTCAAACACAACTCAGGAAACATTCTCAAATCTTTAATTTCAAGAATTGAAATGATCCATATATTATATATGTTGATAATCATTCTCATCGTCATGATTGGTGTTCTAATGTTTTTGATTGTAGAAATATGCAGATACAACAACATCAATGCAAAACGCGATTTATAATTTTTGTTATTTATAAAAATATTATTGTTTGTTAAATTATCACTTTTTACTATTGCCATTATTATAATGCAATCATAAAGAATGACGCTACAATATTAGACTCTTCTGGTGTCTTATATTTTGCTTCATTTCCTCACTATTGATCTTTATATCAAATTTATTTCCTTTCTTCATCAAGGTGATAATTACACACTATTGCTAATTTATCGACAGAAGAAAACAATTTTTAGGAAAAGTTACAAAACATAATACATCAGGAGTATTCTAGGAAGAGTCCATTATAATATCTAATCATTTTTTCTGCAATAATCATTCATTTTTTCATATGTATATCTATTGTGTTGCACATTTCCAAATATACAGTTTCTTCTGATGTTTTTATTTTTGATGTTTGTTCATTATATAATCAACTTATTTCATACATATATTATCTACTATTTTACACAACTGCAAAACTTAGCAAAAATAATCTAAAACAAATTATAAATCTAAATTTCGAATGAATATAGTGCTTATTCATCGACAGATATGCTTGAATCCATCTATATTGGCAGCATATCTTGTTGTATATACATTTGTTGAATTAAATCTCTCACATAACAAAACATTGGTGATGATAATAATAACAAACAAAATTTTATAAAAATTAAAAGAATCCGCTTGTTTCCTCGGATTCGTCGTCTTCCTTGATATTAAACTCGACTCTAGGCGTCTCTTTTTCTGGTGAAGAGTTTGAAGCCACTTTGTTTTCTTCATCTTTCTTCTCTTTGTCATCTTTTGCAAACTCATCTTCAGGCTCTGAAGAAGATGATGACGAAGAAGACGAAGACGATGATTTTTCTTTCTTTTCTTCTTTAATTTCGTCCGGTTTTGTCAAAAGTTCAGGTTTTTCGCCTTTCTTCCACGTCAAGCCTTGTCTAACACTCTGGTCAAGCAAAGATGGGTTGTTTTGAGCCCTTGGCGAAGATTTCCCTTCAGATTTCATGGCATCATCAAAATCAGACGAATCTGAGGAACTACTTGAAGATTTCTTTTCTAGCGACTTACTCTTCTCCGATGGAAGCGATTTTTTAACTTCTTCTTTATTTTTTCCGTTATCAATTTTTGATTTGATGTTTTCGGACAAATTAAGTGGTGTTAACTGTGGTTTTTCCTTTGGTTTAGCTGCATCGCTCACATTTTCTTTCTTTGCATCACTTATTTTTGGTTTTTCTGGTTCTGCTGCAAGTTCTTTAGATTTCACGCTTTCAAGAGCAGAGGAAGATTTCTTCTTTTGTGATGATTTGGATGACGAACTCGACGATGACGAAGACGAAGAAGATTTTGATTCTGATTGAGATTTGTCGGAATGGAAAGAATCAATTGTAGAAAAATCCGAATTTTCCTCAAATACAAGTGACATTGTATTCAAGTCATCAAACTGACCATGATTTGATAAAGTATAAATATTTGTTTCGTCTCTTCGTCCTTTTTCTAGTTGGACGATTGCGAAGTAGTTAAGATCTGGTTTTATTGGTGTTACAACTTGATTTTGTGCAATAGCACTTGTTAAAAGATCAACACAACATTGAACCTTAACTTCTGTTCCAATTCGCCCAGATTCTGTTCTAAGGAAGAGTGTACTCGACATTATAACCGGTGACCCTTTTCTCGCTGCATCAATGCCTGTCAATATGTTGAGTTTTCCGTAAAATTTATTTGTGAAGTTGCAAACTGATATAACAAGTGGAAATTCTTGCATTCCAGCTTCAGGAGCAATTGCAAAACTAAGAATTATGCTTTTATTTAATATAATTCGTCCTTTCGATTTTGAAACTTGGCCTAAACATTTAGATTCTTGTCCAGGAATAGAAACACTGATATCTGATCCTTGAAGGTTTGAATTTATCAGTGTTAAACTTTCCAATAAAAAATCAGCAACAAAATTCATTTTTACGTTTATAATTTTGACAAAATTTATCTGTCATGTAAACGATTTTCGATTGTCATTTAAAAGGTTGTCCGGCAGAAAAATTCAACTAAAAATTCTGTAAATTAATAATATAGAATGAGCACATAGTGACCATTAAAAT
>MRSU01003469.1:0-27085 GCA_008369845.1 Trichomonas gallinae | reverse complement strand
AAAATCTCCTCCCGTGTGGATCGAACACACGACTTCCAGATTAACAGTCTGACACTCTAACCAACTGAGTTAGGGAGGAATTCCGAAAGACCCTACATAACATATACCCTGATCCTACTCTATTAATTTTCTTTCATTGATAATTTCATTCTTATCGATTGTTTTAATATATAATAAGACGAAAACGCACTACTATGTAACTAAAACATAGATCAAATTATTTAATTCAGCCGAAAATCAAACAACGGATTATCAGCATATTCACATTCAAAGTCCAGGCTCATTAGAGTAGTTGTCGATAGCCTCCTGTACGGCTGCCGCGACTACTTCAATCAAAGCGCTGAACTGGTCCGATTCGATGTGGACTGGCAGCATCGTCATCCTCAAGTACTCCTCGTCCATGAACACAGCCGTGAAGACGACATATGAGTTTCCGAGCGTGTTCCTCGCGTATATGTGCATGTCGTCTGGGTGCAGCCACTCGTATTCGGCGTTTGTGAGGCAAGTCTGCAGCGCTGTCATTAAGATTTCCAGCGGGATTGGAATCTTTTCGAATGTTTGAGGCTCCATTTCGAGCTCTGGAGTGTCGTCGAAGTCGGCTCTGAATCTGCGCTCGACGAGTGAGAATGTCTCTGGCGAGGAAACATTTGGAATCGTCCTGCGACGGCCGAATGGATCATCTGAATTCGCAGAACCCATAGGGAGAACCTTTGGAGAGATGATGTATGCGTCGGGTGGGATGGCAGAGATGTCTTCGAGGCTGGAGCTTGGCCATTCGAGAGTATCGAATGAAATATTTCTTGTAAGCATGTAAGCGAAGACTTTTGCCATTGTGTGTGTTGGTGATGTAAGCTCCTCGTTAATCTCCTCGTCGCTTGCGTATCCGATCGACTTGAGGACTGTGTATGTCTGCATTGGCACTGATCCTGGCTCCACTGGCTTTGTGATGAATGGGAGACGAAGCGGTGTCGGGAAGACATACTTCTCAGGGCAAAACATTCTGAATGCTGGGTGTTTCTTGATTTCTGGAATATAAATTCTCAGCTTTGGATCAACTGTGAGCATCCTGGATATGAGTTCTTGGACAGGAGGTGCAAAATCTGGCATTCTATATCTACCTTGTTTAACTTTTGCGAGCAAATTTCTGATTGATGGATCATCGAAAGGTAATCTACCCTGTGTGTTAGTAATTAACCGAAAAATCACGAGCTGGAGCAAAAATAATCACTCCAGTCCGTAAATTAAATAATACATACAGCTAAAAGAGCGAATAAAATTACGCCAAGCGACCAAATGTCAGCTGCGCGTCCGTCATATGTGTTTCCCTTGATTACTTCCGGTGCAGCGTAATGAGGAGATCCGCAGCTTGTTTCAGCTATGTTAGATCTCATCCATCTTGCAAACCCGAAGTCAGCAATCTTGATGTGATTATTCTGATCGAGCAAAATGTTCTCAGGCTTTAAGTCTCTATGGCAAATCGCGTGCTCGTGCAAATATTCTAAGCCGTAGAGTAATTCGTGGAAGAAATGCATGCCACATTCGAGTGTAAGTGACTTCCTCTTAATCAAAAAGTCGAATAATTCACCATTTTCCGCATATTCCAAAACAATATACAAATGTCGCGTAGATTCGAGACATTCCTCGAATTTAAGGAGGTGTGGGTGATTGAGAAGTCTCATTAAACCGATTTCTCGATAAATTTTCGTGCTTAATTGCGGTTTTTGATCGAACATCGATTTTTTGATGATTTTGATTGCATACTGTTGCCCAGTTCCCTTTTTCGTGGCGAGGCGGACTTTTCCGGTCGTTCCCTTGCCCAGTGTCCTGCCTAATGTGTAGTCGCCAACATCCTGCTGCCTCTCTTCAAACATTTTTTATATCGATTTTTATTCCACGCCCGTAAGAGATTTTAGATTGAATCATATCGTTTTCTTGACTATTTTTGATAACTAAAACATCTGACAATATGACATATTACAATTTGTAATTACAGTAATTTGACACTTTACATTTAGACATTTTGACAAGAAAATCAATTTTATTTGAAATTTATAAGTTATATAGTATAAAGATCAATGTTATTCGGTTACGAGATTTTGAATTGAATTAAAATTGTATTTGAAATTTATGAGTTGTATAGTATTTACATCATTGTTGTTCGATAAAAAATGAATTTTAGATTTGTGTCAAAATGGTCAGTTCAAATATAACGAGAATTATGTTATTGGTTTGTATTCGTCATTATATATTGTAATAAATTGCTGTGTGTGGGAATTTTAGCTTAGATATTAAGTGTTTGGCTAGAAAAAGGATCAAAAATTAAATTCAATGATAAAGATTAAGAATTTTTTGCAGTATAATGTGATAAAATGATGGAGAAAGATCTAATTACAGGAATTTATGAGCGCATGCCATCAAATTTGTGAATTGGCAAATGAATTTTCGATTTTTTCGATAAATTGGAAAATCTGCCTTTTTCTTTAGCACAAAAGCTAAATAAACGATATATCTTCATGTTTAATTCATTTCTGTCGAAAAATCTGTGTAAATTATTGAAATTTGAATTCAGATTTGAGATTATAGCAATGATTTTGTTAAAATAAGAGTTATTCTGGTATTAAAATCATATTCTTCATTAAATTTTTTCAGTTGCTCATTTTAATTTTGATTTGTAATTACCATGTTTTATTTTAATAAAGACATCAGTTGATTGTAATATCAGCAGTGTTAATAGCAATAATTATATGATCATCGCAATGAATCCTAATTCTTCCAGTAGATGTTATCTTTGTTGGGAATCTGACTACCGCTCGTCCATTGTTAGGGATTCCTGCTGCAAGAATATCATCGAAATCGACGCCATCTGACGCAAACGAAATCGTGACTGTTCTTGCACTGATTTCGCCTTTGTCAGTGTTTGCGACATTCCATGTTACTTCTCGAGTTGATCCACCTTCTATTGTTGTTGGTGCGTTGAATGATGTGATCTTAAATGGTTCTCCTTCGACTACTTTAATTCCAACCATTTCCACGGCAATGTTTCCTGCTTCTCCACTCTGCAGCTTTCTGTCCATTACAACGAAGGCGAATGTCAGAGTTCTTGCAACAGAAGGGACTGTTTCCCATACCTCTGGAGACGGGCCACTGTCTGTTAGTTTTCCTGCCTTTATTCTCTCCAAATTTGGAATGTATCTCCACGGCTCTAGAGATGGGAGGTAATTGCGAACAATTGGACCTGTTTTGAGAGTTGGAGAGAAATCATTGTGGTTGCAGCGGCTTGTTGCATGATCTACCTGTTCCCAATTGTAATAAAGTGTATCATCGTCTGGATCTTTTGCGGATCCTCGCAATAGGAATGCAGTGTTGACAGGGATGACAAATTTCGTCTTCATTAAATTGATTTCCGGTTTTCTGTTCGATTTAGGAATTGAATTTGTTACATAGTTGAGCTGAATCCATTGAGACATTGTTTTCACAGACTGTATGGAGAAGTAAGAATATGGTGCACCTTCAACGTTATCTTGCTGAGCCAAACCAGGATAGCCCATGATTGTGACGCCAGAACCTGGTTCTACGGCATTTTGGCTTACGGATTTGTAAGAATACGTGTGGTAAGCGCCAAGACAGTGGCCAAGCTCGTGAGCGATGAGATGTTCTGCGACACCCATTCGTTGATAAGAATTCAAAGCATACACGCTAGTTCTTGCGCTTCCAAATGGCGAGAAGCATCCTGTTGATGCCAATCCTGAAAATGACAGTGAATTTGATAACATAATTCCAAGATCGATGTCCTTTGATTCGAAGAATCCCATAGCGTACGATAAAATCTTGTTTTCTGTGCTAAAGTCTTTTGATATATCGTTGAGATAAATTTTTCTATCATCATAACTTCTTCCAACAATCATTTTAAGGTCAAGCTGCAGTTCAAAGCGGAGAGACAGTGTTGGCATATAGATTCTGTTCAAGAAACTGACAGTTAATGCTAAAGATGTGAAAATGTTTCTGTTGATTAATTCAGTTGACATGCCAAACACGTTTAATCCTGATCCATAGTTTAGTACAAATGTTTGCGTTGGGAATGGAAGAAGTTTCAGGATCTTAATATCAACTAAAGCGTCCTGGAATGAAGTATCATATAATTCTTCTTGTGTTTCTTGTGATGCTTCCTTGATTTGCCTCTTTGATGAAATATTAAACACTTCTTGTTCAATTATTCGATTTAATTCGGAAACATTACCAAGTAATCGGCGAGATCCTTGTATATTTTTGTCAAAATCCTTAATAACCAGTCCATTTTCTGTTTGATCGACATCCAGGGTTTGAGGGTGTGGAGGATAATATGCTTTTAATATTCTGAAGCAATAAGCTATGCTAATTGGTTCATCTGGATTGCCAACAACGTGTCCTTTGAATGCAAAAAGCTTATTAGGATACTTCTTTCTTGTTGCTCTTGCAAAAAGAGGTTCTGGTTCAATTTCATACTCTTGGTATTGACTGTTATAGTCTGGTAATGTAATTCTAATCTTCTGTCCATTAGCTGGCGTAGAAAAAATAATTTGCTCAAATTTATCGTAATCCAACCTCCAAGAAGGAGTATTAGTATTCATGCCTTGGGATGTCTTGTATTCCTCGAGATAGTCAGGGCGAGTAGCAGACATTACAACGCTTGTAAAGATGCAAAACATTGAAAATAATGATTTCTTTAGTTTACAAAAAAAAAAATTGTTGAATTGTGGAAGTTTTACAAGAGTGAAAGAATCTTAATAATTGTTTAAAAATTATTATTTAATGATGTATGATTATATTATTTTTGATTTTTTTTTTCTAAACAAAATTTGATCGTGTTTTTTCTCTGATATTATCAAACTTTTAAGAAGTCAAAGCACGAAAAGTGTTGCACATTGCTCAAAATGCCAGTGATAAAACAAGAATAAATTGCTTTTGAGTTAATCCTTGAGATCAGGAAATTTTTTAGCAGAAAATAATATTTTAAAATGTTTAAGCTTTACGTGTTATTTTGAATGAGGACTCAATTTTCAATGATTAATCAACAATTTTTGAGAATGCATTGAAAAAACAAATTTCAAATTTATCGAATCACGCGTGAGTTAGGTAGTTTAATGATTCGTCTATATAAATTTTCCCTGGAATAATTCAAACTTTAAATTTGAGACATCGCTTATTATATATTTTTATTATATATTATTATATATATATATATTATGCATTTTCCTCCTGATTATTCAAAATTTGAAAAAGTTGTTTATTGTAAATGCTTGCATCGTTCTTGTTCTTTGTTTGTTTAGCTAAGAATTCCCTTAGCTGTGACCCGACATACACTGATACTGTCCTAACTGACTCAAACAGATGCGATGTTGTTGTCGTTAGGGAATATTGCACAGTTATTGGCGAAGAAGCTTTTGCTGAGTCAACAGTTCTCCAGTCAATTGATTGTCACAATGCGAATCATCTTACACTTATTGACTACAGAGCGTTTGTAAATTGTTCCAATTTAAATAAAGTTATCTTACCAGAATCGCTGACAACGATAGGCAGCAATGCTTTTTCAGGCTGCAGTTCACTCGAAAGTATAACAATTCCTGAATCGGTTACATTTATTGGTTATTCTGCTTTTAGATTGTGCTCAAAGTTAAACAAAATCGACTTCAAATGCCATCTTACAACATTCATGCCTTACACATTTTCTGAATGCAACAGTATTCTCGAGTTTACTGTTCCAAAAGGAATTAAAATGATCCAAACCGCTGCTTTTAAGAAGTGCAAGTACCTCCAAAGAATCAACTTGCCACAGGAACTCGAATACATTGGTGACTATGCCTTCAGTGAAACAAAGATTAGGAAATTCAAAGCCACACCAAATTTAAAGTTGATTGGCGAATCAGCTTTCAGAGATTGCCCATGGCTGGAATCTGTAAACTTGTCAGGTCAGGTGAAAATCCTTCAACATTACGTTTTTAGTGGGACAAAGATGTTATACCGCATTCAACTTCCAGAGAATCTTGTTGAAGTGAGCACAGAAGCTTTTTCCAAATCTGGAGTTAGGAGTCTTATTTTCCCAGACTCCGTAGTCAAATTTGGTGATTTATCCATTTCATATACCAAGAATCTCCAGACTCTTGTTTTGCCCAAGAAATTCCCTGAATTTGGCAAGAATGTTTTCAGAGATGCAACATATATTTGCAAACTTAAAACGCCAACATATACTGCAGAAGAAGTGTATAAGCTCAAAACAGAAGTGATGGGTAGCTCCAATGCATATGAAGATCCATGCTTGTACAACTTAGATGCTTTGCCAGAAGAGACTCCAGATAGATACGGACTTTTAACAGTAGATCAAATTGATGCAGGATCTTCAGTTCCACCACCTCCACCACCAGAAGAAGAAGAGACAGAACACACAGAAAGTGGATCAGGTGGAAATACAGAGGAAACATCAGGACAACCAGGAAGCAACCCAGGTGGAACACCAGAAGAACCAAAGCAGCCAGAAGGCACTGGTGGAAACCAAGGAGGATCAGGAAGCGGCTCAGGTGACTCGGGAGGCGAAACATCAGAACAGCCAGGAAGCGGCTCAGAGGAAACCCAAGGAGGTGGATCAGGTCAACCAGAACCGGGCAAGCCAGGAGGTGAAACTGAAAATCCAGAAGGTGGACAAGGCAAACCGGGAGAAGGTGGAGAAACTGAAGAAAACCCTGGCGGACAAACTCCAAGCGAGCCAGGAGAAGGACCAAAAGAGGAAAATCCAACAAATAAGCCAGGTGAAGAAGGGGAAACAGGAGGCAAGCCGGAAGAAGGAGAAGACGAAACAGAAGATCCAGATAAAGAACCGGAAGAGAAGCCAGCTGAGAATCCAGAAGCTGACTCAACAGCAGAACCATCGACTGATGCTGTTTCAAACGCTAAGTCTGGAGGCTCTCTCTCCAAAAGTGCAATTGCCGGAATATCCGTTGGTGTAATAGCTGCTATTGCTGCTATTGTTGTTATAGTTGCTGTGGTTGTTATCTTCGTCAGGAAGTCAGGTGGAAAAGCTCCTGCCGAAGACGAAGACTACTCAATCAATTTATAAATCTCTATTTTATTAGTAAATATCCAATTTAAAGATATCAATTAAATTAGACATTATTGAAATAAGTGTGTGAGATTATTATGATACACAACATGGGTATTGTTTTCTTCTCTATTAGTCTTTGTGAATTGAACTTCAAGAAAAAGAATTTATCTGTGAAATAGTTTCATGGGATATTTTTACTTATTTCAGGTTGTTTTGTTTATGGTTATCACATTTTCATGGTAAAACAAAGGCATTGAAATCAGTGGATAAAAAATACCAATTTTATTTTTAGACAAAAATGATTTATATGTGAATTATAATATAAAATAAAATTTTTATCGTTTCTTTTCCTCAATTTTTAAATAAATATAAATGAAATTCAATCATATTATAATACTATATTAAATTTCAAGATAAAATAAAAAATCGGTTTTGTTTTGAAATATAAAACATTTATTATATGATAAATATACTATTTTATTAAAATAAATTATTTTTTCTAATTATGGCTTTTATTTATTCAATTTTATAGAAAATAAGTCCATAATTATTATTTCTAATAAAACTGGGTTTGTTTGATATAATACCATATATAGATGTGCTTTGAAAATCTGGTTGAGCATTTTACGTTAGAATTCAAATTCATTTATTTTTAATATTAATTTGTTTATATGCGTTTATCGAATATAAAATTTCATTCAAAAAATAAATTTTTTAATGGTTGGGTTTTTGTTTCTGTTTCTGAATGTTGGATCCGCGAAATTGGCAGGAAAGCAGAATGTTCGTGATAAAATACAACACGAGAGCAGACCATCAATCCATACGTTAAGTTTTAACGAATTAACGAATATTGAATTAATAAAATACAGAAAAATGGAAGAAATAAAGCAGCAAAGAGATAAATCGCATACCAAAAGTTTCAACTCTATTGTTAAAATATTGACATCAACAAGCTTTGAAAATAATATTGCTTTCATATCTAAAAATGATGAAAATGGATTTGGTGGAGCAGTTTTTGCAAAGAATTGCTTCGTTAAATGCGGTGAATTAAACGATGGTGCAGATAATAATAAACGAGTTAACTTTATACATAATAAGGCAATACTTGGGGGTGCAATTTCCGCATTATCATCAATAGTTGACTTGTCCAATACTGATTTCAAATTAAACGAAGCAGAAAAACATGGTGGCGCAATATATATCAAACAAGCAGAAAAATCATTACCATTCATATTATTAAGCTGCTTACTTGAGAGCAACAAAGCACATTTAACAGGAGGTGCTGTTTGCGTTCATTCAATATCGAATATCGCGATTGACAAAACAGATTTCGTCAGCAACAGCTGCGACTACTCGGGTGGAGCCATTTTCTCGTCAAACGTCGACGAGATAAGATTTTCAACTGTGAAATTTTACAAAAACTTTGTCACTTTTGCTAAGATTTTGACAAAAAATGACAAAATTTGCTTATCAACAAAAAACGGTGGAAATCATATTGCAATAGCTGCAGATACTCCGTGCCATCTCATGTCTAGGTTTACAGCGTTCGTTGCTGAAAATTCGAATAATGAGATAAATTTGGAAGGAGAAGTCAATTGGGAGTCTTTTGAGGATATAATTAATTTGGATGCTGTTTATAAATCAAACGACGCCACAATAAATTTAATTCAAAATGAGTATCGAATTCTCAACGAAGAAGCCAACACAACAGAAGCATCACCGAAAGTTGTCACTACGTGGTCCATCTCCTACTCCACCAGTTCAATTTTACTCTTTGTCAAGTCGGGTCAAAAGTATTACGACGGAAAACAATACACAATAGCCCAATCTGAAGGCATCGTCCTCGCTTACTCGTTCATAGAAGTAGAAGTTCCTGTTGTTTACATTGGTGAAGATGGACCTAGCGATGAAGAAGAACCTATTTACAAAAAGCCGGCATTCATCGGCGGCGTTGCTGCTGGTGGAGTTGCTTTGATCGTTATCATTGCAATTGTCGCTGTCGTTATCGCAAAGAGGAGATCTAAAACCAATCAATTTGAGCCCCATGATGATTATAGCATCTCCACACAGTCTTCTGATGTCGAAATGCAGAAAGATGTTATCAAGTCTGCGAAAACGAAGAAGAAGAAAAAATACGATGAAAACGAGCCAATGTGGAAAGTTACAATTGTTGACAACTCCGATATGGATCCATTCTGCCAGCAGTTCGAAAACGATCCTAATGACCCAACACGTTACATGACATGCACAGTCGACCCTAATTTACCTGAGAGTGAAAAGGACAAAAACGAAAATCATATAAAACCGAAGGAAAAGTCATTTCATAATGAAAAAGAGCCTCAGAAACAAAATAACGAAGATATTCCAGCTCAACAAGATCACAAAAATAATTCATCGGGTGAAAACAATCAGCCAAAGCAAAATAATGATGATTTATCACAGCAAAAAATTGGAGGTAACACAGCTCAACAAGAAGGGAGTAATAACAATGAAAATAATCAACAACAGCAAAAAGTTGATGAAAATGCAAATAAAGATAATGCAGAGGAAGCTAAACAACAAAAAATTGACGAAAAGAATAAATCACAGAATGGCGAAGAATTAGGTTCTCAACAGAAAGAGGAAAATGTTGAAAATCAAATAGCAAATGATGGACCTGAGCAAGCTTTCGCCAACATTGATGCAGATATAGGTCAGGCCTAATTATTAAACTTTGTTTATTTATCAAATTAAAATATTTTAATAATAAAAAACATCACAAATATTTAAAATAGTGTTTTCATTATATACTCATTGTTACGATACTTTTCATCAATATTTTCCGGTGTTAATATCATCTCTTCTTTTAGATTAGGGTACTGTTCAATCATTCGGCACATGTACATTAGAACGGCGTAAATATCCGAGTAATCACCTATTTCTTCTTCTTCCTTATCTTTATCCATGATGTAGCTGCATATTTCTTCGAATTCACTGTTATCTTGTTTAATGAGTGATGCAGGAATATCTTTATTCATGAAAATCTTGCATTCGTTAATTATAGCTCCCTTAAGTTTGCTGTTATTATTGATGAGTAATTCCGCGAATTTCTTATACGAAACATCTTCATTGTAATAGTGGGCCTTAAAAGCAGATGCCATGAGCTCCACGACATTTCTATATTTACTAGTCAAAGCACTATAGACTTCATATACCATTGCGAGGAAGTCATCAATTTCATCCAATGTTTTGTTCTCGTCAAAATACTTCTTGCAAAGCTTTAATAATGGATTTGAGATTTCATTGCTTCTGTAATATTCCTGCTGTGCAATACCTGTGTGTATGAACAGAGTAAAGACGTTCTTGATATCAAATTTGCTGTTCTCTCCAACCATCTTGATGAAATATTTGATCAGAAAGTCATAATTTGTCCTTTTCTTGCTTGCTCCATACTTAATGACTGTACTTACGAAAGTCTCTATGACATCCTGTCTTTCTTCATGCAAGAACTGCTCAATAATGTCTTTCTTTTCGAGCAGAACCATTGAATGGATGTATTTTGGAAGCGAAATAAACTCGTTATATGAAGTAATCAAAAACTCCTCAAACAAACTGCTGAAGTCAGGAATACAAATATTCTTTTGAATAATTTTTTGGATTAAATCGCCTTCTAAAACAGTTAAAAGCTTGGTGTTTCCATCGATCACTGTATTCAGCATGAACTCTACCAGTTTTACAGAATCGTGATAACGCTCTGAATCTTTGTTGAAGAAAGATAAGCACCAAAACACGTAGTCCAAACTTTCATCTGGATCAAATTTAATGTCTTTGCTCTCCTTTCCATTATCATATAAGAATTCTGTCTTCTTCCACGAACTGTTTCCGAACAGCATCAATAATTTGGCTGCTGAAATTAGTGGATCCATGTATTTTATTGGGAAGCAATCTTCATCCAAGTCTTCTTCATAATCAGGAAGCTCCCTTCTAAGTTTCACGAAGAGGGTTCCAACGTCTGAGAAATATTCTGGATCTGCTATATCTTTATTGTCTTGCACCAATTTAATAAGGTCATCGATGATGAGCGCTAGGAATGATATTGGTTTAGCCAAAAATGGTCTCTTCGCATGAATAATGCAGTCGAGGGAGGAAACGAATGTTTCTTCTGGGTTAAGTTTTCCAAGCCAGCTCAATATCCTGTGACCTTTTGCGTAAGTACTACTTCTTAAGCAAGGAGTTATGACCATTTCCTGGAAGTATTTGAAGAATGGGGCCGAGTTTAGCTGCTTTTCGAAAATATTGTCGAGGTCGATTTCATCCTCAGCAAGATCATCTGCAAAATTTTCTGCCTGTTTCTTTGTTGAGATGCTGAAAACTTTTGTCATCTTAAGGATTTCTTCTAGCGTGGAAAAGTCGAATCTCTGAGACTTTGGTATTTTCTTCTTGAGGTTTTCGATTGTCTCCTGAATAATCCTGTTGCAGTTTTGCAGAGATTTGTCTGAATTCTTCTCGATGTAAATTTTCAAAGGCTCGGCCAAATAATTAGCTGCACGCCAGTTGCAGTTTGGCAAAGAGTCGAGCACGTTTGTTGCTGTATTGTTGTCCATTGCCTTCTTCAGCAATTTCGAGCAGAGTTTGATTATCGATTCTTGCGTTGATCCTGAAATTGCGTCGATTAAGTTAAATGAGTTCTCATTGATAACTTTTGCGAAACCTTCTTGGTCAAAAGTCTCGATTTTGTCTGTGATTAATTTCGTTTGATGACTTGTGTTCTTTCCATGGATGAAGACCTTTGTTATGTAGTTCATCAAAAATTCTTTGTTTGTCTGATTCAATGCGAAATCTGTGAATTCGTTCGAAACGAAAACATCGGGGTTCATCTCGTCTGTAGTATCTTCAGACACTTTCCTAAAGTCGTCTATACTGTAGAAGAGAACATAAGCGCATAAATCTTGGTTGGAGCCACCGATAGTTCTCATCCTGAACTCATTGTCAGAAATCTCCCAATTATTATCATCATCGAGCTGGAACCAGCCTTTATTCGTCCTGGCGAAAGAAATGTAGTGGCCACCGAATGCTTCGCCGATGTGTGCAACAACACCGTGAAGTTTGTACTTGAAGTTCGAATTCTTGTCGATGACGTTCGAATTAAACTCCAACGGGAACTCGAATCTTGAAGTGATTTTCTCAGGATTTCCGTTGTCGAATCTGAATCTTTGCAAGTGGCAGATCAAGTTTTCCTTGAAATCTTGGAAAGTGTCATTTTTACTAACTGTGATCTTCTTCTTGTTGTATTCGTAGCCTTGGATTTGCTCTTCTTTGAACATATCTGCCACGCTTTCTTCAAACGATGTATAATTCTCGACCTGCAAATGAAGCATAATTTCTGGGTCTGTTTTGTCCGACAAAACCTCCATAGTCTGGCCGTGTTTGATCTGAGTTCTCTTCTTGAATCCGAATATGTTCTCAGACCCTTTGATTTTGTCGAGCAAACCTGTCAAAAACTCTTGGGCATCCTGCTGGTACTCGTATATCCTTACATCTGGGAGAACTGTGCACTTTTCTGCAAAATCGTCCATTCTGAACTTCTTTTCCTTCTTCTCCTTCAAGACGTTGAAAACATTCTGCATGGCCTTTAACTCCTCGTTGTCGTAGTCCTGATTGGTAATAAAGTCGAGGAACCTGTCGCAGAAGAATAATTGCTGGATTGTTGAATTGACGTAACATGTATTTCCCAAGTTAATCAGGCCGACGAAGGATGATCCCTGAGTTGCTTGGTCATATACCATGTTAAACTTCGTGAATTTCGCTTTGTTGATAGAGTTCATCATTAATCCAATCTTATTGTCTGGAACAATAAAATCTTCGATGCATTGTAAGATGATGATTTGGAACTTCGAGATGCAAGAGAAGAAGATATCGTATAGAGTTTCTTTCTGTTTATCGGAAAGGTCCATGTTATAGATTATGTTGAACAACTTCTCCTTGTCAGATTCCTTGATTTTGATGCACGCAACTATGTCGTCGAATGATGAATTTTTATCGCAGATGAACTCGAATAGTTTGTAAAAGGATTTCATGTCATCCTTGCAGTACTGCATCAAAACAAGCTTCATGTTTGGAGGGAACACATTCAGAATATCATAATTTTCTGCTGTTTGAAGGAATTTCTTGAGTATATCTCTGTCTGGTAGAGAGACTCTGGATATGTTCGTCTGGTACAAATACTTCAGCAAATCAGTTGCTTCTCTCGTTGGCTTCAAGAAGAGGCAGTTGACTAGCTCCTTGATCTTGTAGTCCATATTGACCTGCTGCTTGATGATATCTGAAATGATCGCTGTCAGATCTCTACCATTGATGATGGTGTCGACTAATATATTATAACCGCCGCATGACAAAAAGTCGCTAATTTGTTTTTCTTTGAATTCTCTGAGCACGAACAGTAAATAATTGAATATACCCTGGTCCTGACTCATCAAAAATTCGATGAAGCTGTCCATGTGGTTGAATTTCTCCAAGATTTCTCGCGGCGGGTTGACGTTGACGAGGATTTTGCTGTGCGGGTCGTTGTAGATCAGCTGCTTGATGAATTCGAAGGGAAGCGAAATATCGTCTTCTTCCTCGATGTCGTCTGAAATCACGATTGGGTCGGATTTGTCAATATCAAGGTCGAGCAAAGTATTATAATTCGCGATGTTAATGTTTTTCAATTTGAAAACATTTCTATCTTTCAGTCCGAAAACGATTCTGATGATTCTCTGCAAATCTAATATTTTGATATTAGATGGAACTGAAATAAATTCTTGTTCTTTTTGCATTTTTGTGGATTTCACCCTTTCGATCTTTAATGCGATTTTTTGAACGAATTTGTCAGTATTATATTTTATAGTGAGCAGGTTTGACTCGGTTAATTTCAATTCCTTGACAGTGTTAAATTGATTAATTTTTCTGTTGTCTTTTTGGAGCTCAAACTCGTCTGGCTTTAATCCTTCAAGAGCAGAGAAATAATCAATCAACTCGTCGATCGACCACAGCAAGTTTATGACAATATTTCTGATTCCATTATCAGATTGAACGTGAATTGTTGTCAGTTGTGGCCTTATGTCAGAAGATGGCTTTTGTAATGCAGTTTGGTATTGTGATCTGTCTTGGAGGACTCCTAGCAAAAGAGCTGAAATTATATCTTTGTTATCATCTTTTAAATATTGTGTTGTCAGCTTTTCAATGACTTGCTTCCGTGTATAGGTGCTCCTGTAGTAGGCTAAAATGGATTGTTTTTGTGTATTTGATAATTTATTATTTCCAGCAGTAATATAGCTAAAATAAGCGTCGAAAAGGTTTTGTCTGCTAGCAATATCGCATGATTCTTTAGTAATTAATGCTGAAACAAGGTTTGCAACTTCATCATTATTAATCTTTTGTGTTTTTACGATTTTTGAAGTAATTAACTTGCAAACATCTGCGGGTAAGTTTTGATCCAATGAATCCACGATGATTGTGATGACATTCCATGGAATATTTGTCTGAAATGCTCCAAAAATTGTTTCTATCACTGAAAAGGCCTCTTTTTGGTTAATATTTCTGGATTTCACGACTATTGCTGGCATGAGCCTGGCCTGAATCTCAGGATTAAAGAGTATCATTGTGTTTATTGCTTCTTCAAGATCTATATTCACTACAATTTGGTTTAAAAGCTGATAAATACCTTGAACGAATTCATCCTTGTATGTATGTGAAGTCACATCTTGCCACAAGTTTGTATTCTCGAAATTAATTCCTTTTTCAAAATATGTCAAGATTTGTTCTGTATAATTTGATGCTTGATCTGGGTTTTGTGAAACAATGTCATAGAATCGTGTCGCAAATGCTGGTGATAACTCATTTTTGTCATATTTAATTATATCGACTAATTTTCCGACAACTTCTGATGGAAGGAATGCCAATTCATCGAACATTTTTAGTACTATTGGAGTTGCTGCATCTTTAACATCATCATAAGGAATTTTTTTGAAATCTACGTATTCTTTGAGAATCTGCAAAATGAATTCGTAAAGTTTGTTTTTATCATAATCCTCGGTATTAGCTATGGCAGCTATTGTATTGTCAATATGAATATTGAAATAATATTGCATAATTGTGGAATAATTTTTCTCATTTTGTTTGTAATACGCATTTTTGGAATCAAATAAAGGTAAAAACATTTCAATATTCTCATACTGTCTATGTATGATGAAAGGATTGATCAAATCCATCAATCTTTGTAGGAATTTTTCGTAAACCTTTGATTTTGCATTTTCATTGGCTACAACAGTCTTGATGATGCTTGGCAACTGTATTTCGATGAAATATTTCTTCTCATATGCATGTTCTTCATTATCGAATAATATTTCCGAGAATTTATTTGACAAATCAGACTCATAATCAGCAATCCCTTTATTCTCTTTCACATCTAGTGCGAAACTCTGCGCCCACTCTTTGAAATTGCTCGTAGGTTTTGCTCGAAAAAAGCCAAACATATGAAAAATGATGGAAAAATTTTCTAAAAAAATTTGACTAGCTATAAATAATGCTATAACCGGTCTGAGGATCATTTTAACTAAAAATTTCAAAAATCAAAGTTTTGCTTCAGAAAGATGGAAAATTTTTTTATAATATGCCACGTAAAATTAGTCGTATTTTTGTAAAACTTTCCATATATTTTTCCATAGCGGTAACATATGATAATATTCATCTTAGTCTTAGTAATTGCACATTTATGAGATTATAGCACTATATTTATAGTTAATGATCTAAAATATCTGACATGTAAACTGTTTTTGTCAATTTATAAAATTTCTGACATGTAAAATGTTATATTTCTTGTCATGGTGAAAAATTTGGTAATAGTTGTGCATGGTTATATGGATGATGGGGATGATATGTGGCATCCTTGGCTGAGAGAGAAATGCACAACAGAAAATACACTAATTTTGACGCCAACTTTTCCGGATTCTTATCATCCAAAATTTGATGAATGGCTTAAGGCCTTTTTTGATATTTTAGGTCAATATGAATACGAAAATCTATACATTATTGGTCATTCTTTAGGTGGATTCTTCACATTGAAAATTTTGGAAAATCAAATCAATAAACTCAAAGGTGTTCTTCTAATATCAGCTATTACTCAGAATGACACGAAGTTTACTTTAGAATTTATGAAAGAGAACATTAAATGGGAAAATATTAAAAATTATGACTATAAAATCAAATTGTTATACAGCAATGACGATCACACTATCAAAAAAGAGCACATTAATCGCATAATCGATCATTTTAAATCAAATACAAAATTCGAATATATTGAAACAACTGGTCATGACCATTATTGTGGTAAAGAACATACTGAAATATCCGATTTATTGGTCAAATTACTCGATGAAAATTAAAAAAAAAATATGTTTGTTAAATCAAGTAAATAAATTAATTTATCATGAGAATACAAACATTTTATAATTGTTTTAAGATTATGGTGAAATTGAGACTTTCATTGTTAAACATGTCAATGTTATTGCAAATATTAAATATATCAAAGCAATGATTCCCCAAGCTGTCCTTAGCCTGAAGGCCTTGAGATAGAGAACAGGAGGAAGAATGGTTGCCATTATACAAAAAGTTAGCTTTCCAATGAAATCGATGTATTTTCCCAAAGTTTCATCATAGTAGTCTGAAAGAGCGATGCAAAGCAAGACAATGCAGCAGGAAGAGAAGAACATGCCGAGAGTCGTTATCTGGTCACTAAAGAAGTAAATTAATTCTCTTGCTGCCAAAATTATATAACCGCTTCCGGTGACCAAGCAGTTGATAACTGAGCCGAATTCGCCAACAGAAGTGAACCGATTTTTCTGCGGCAGACAACTGAGGAAATCATTTGATTCGCAGCTTCCCCATAATGTGAAATGGTAGCAGAGGGACATCAATATGTTAATTGCAGCGCAGATGAACGTTGTCAGAATCATTATGCCGATGATTGAGATTTGTTTTGTGTTTGGAAGGAATTGAGCGACATTGCAGAGGAAAGGCTGAGCCCAGAATACGACTGACCAGGCACTGTAGCCGTTTACTGTTCCCCAAAAGTCCTTCGAAAAGAATTTTAATTTCTTAACTGGATTGAAACCGTTTTCTTTCAATGAAGTAGCGAAGAAATAGATGGAAGTAGCCAAAATAAGAAGAAGTGCGATGTTTCCGACGAGGAAAAAGAATCTTAACGAAGGAAATCTTTTGACAGCGATGAAAGGTAAGACGAAGAATGGGATAATCAAGTAATATATGATGTAGTTATTAGTTATAATTGTATCTTTTCCAAGAAGAGACTCAACGAACATCACAATTGAATCGTGTCCAATCACCAAAGTTGTGAATGCAGAATAGACTAATGTAATGAGGTAGATGATTCTAACAATGGTTTTGCCTGTTCCAAATGTATCTTGAAATATATCCGCATATTGTGTGCCAAAATTGAATCTCCAAGTCCTGACGAAAAGCGCTGAAGCAAGATTATTCATGGTCACTGCAACTGCACAAGCTAATAGAGCATTGGCAATTCCAATAGAATACAAATAGTCCATCATTTGGGAGTCATATGAACACATTAAGCATAAAATGATGCTTATCGCGCTTATCCATGAGATAGGCTTGGAATCCAGAGTGAACAAGTCTCTCTTGGAGCCAACAGTAAACCTGTAGTCCTCAAGAAGCATGTCTCCTCCTATCATTTTTGGAAAAATATTCGAATTGAATTTCAATTTAAATCGAAATCGGAAAAATGGCTTCTGAAGCATCAAACAGGACTAAATCATGCCCGGAAAAAATTTGTGACAGTTTCAATTTTCTGCTACTTTTTTTACGCATTGAAAATTGGTTCATTCAAACTTGGTGGCAGCGAAAATAAAGGCCATAGTAATTTAGTAATTTACTAATATTATTAGATTTGGTCATTAGAGTCACTTTTCACGGATTTTTTGCTGTGATAAATCATAATATATATTTATATATAATGGCTGTTGTATGATTTGAGCTTATTCAATTGTTTCAATGGATTTCGGATGAGGTTTTTTTTTGGATTCATTAATATCATTAATATATCGATGAAATGTAAGACAACAAGCAAATCAATTTGTTTGTTTCATCATGCTTTTGATGCTGCTGTTGTGTTTTTAACAAATCATGAATGATAAATTTTGATAATTTTTCGTTTTAAAAAATGAAGCCATAATAATATAAAAATATTAATTATCAATTGGTAAATATATAGTATTTTTATTCTTACATGCTTGTTTTGCATTATTTTTCAGTTTTTGTTAATAAGCTGAATAAGTTCGCCATTTCTCGTCATTCTGGCGAGATTTTTCGAGTGATGATCGATCTTCACCTTGTAATTAAGAAGCGCACGAATAACAGCAAGACTTCCTTTTTCGATCGCAAGATTTATTGGAGACTTTTGATGTTTTGATGATGAATCTTATTAGAAAACGAGGAATTTTGTTGACTTAGGATGAATTGTATAAAGAATTACTGAATTCTATAATATTATAACAAATTTTGAATTAAAATGATAAATTTCATGATAGTATGAATGAATTGTTTGATAAATAGATGAACATACAATTTATATGATGAACTGCATGATATAATAATGAATTCCATAATTTATTGAAGAATAATATAAAAATTTGATGAATTACAGTTTTATATTAAAATAACGAATCTCTTCATAACTCAATGATGTATTATATATGATTACAATGGACTGAATAAGGAAATAAATGAACTGTTTCAAGATTTGGATTCACACCATGAGAACAAAGTATTTTAACGATATTTAGATTGTTGTTTGTAATTGCTGTCATAAGTGGACTTGTAAAATGAAACAATAAATTCTAAATATTAATAATTAACATTTTATTTCTATGATGAATCACTTTTTGAGAAAATTAATGAATGTTTGGATAAATTATACATAAACTTCATAATAATTTGACTAATGCCTGAGTAATGAGTTAAATAATGAATTTCATTATAAAAAATTGAATTTCTTGAATATTTGGATCTGCGCCTTTTTCGACTAGGAAATCAACTAGTTCATCAATGTTGTTTTCAACGGCCATATAAAGAGCAGTTCTATTAACGAATAATGAATTTTCTATTTGAATAATGAATTCTTTCAAAATAAAGTGAGGAACTACATTGTAAGTAAATAATGAATTATATTCGATATTGATGTATTGTATAAATTTAAAATTGAATTTCATCAATAAATAAATGAACTTTAAAAGCTAATAACTGAACTCTAAAATGTTATGAAGAATTACTTTCTTATTTTATGATGAATTGTTTATATTAATGTTGAATTCTATAAAAATCAAATTGAATATAATAAATCAATAGATGAACTGTATAATTAACAAAAGGAACGCAATATGTGTATGATAAACTATATAAGAATGCAAATGAATCTTATATTATAATGATTGATTTTGTTATATATTGATGAATTACATAAATATTAAAATGAGCTTTCCTATGAGATTAATAATGAATTGTCTTATTAAAGTATAATGAATTGTATATGATAGCAAATGAACTTTCTTCATGATATATTTTTCGTTGATGTCAAAACCATTATCGATCAAGAAAAGAGACGATTTCAAGTTAAAGCATGATAAACACTGAGGAATAGAAATTTGCTCACACTTGTAGTTGTTGATGATCCAGTCAGCGATGTCGTTTCTGTGGTTTTCGACTGCTGTTGTCAGATTGAAGCTCAAGTCTCCGCCTTTTTGCTCGAGGATCTTCATGATTTCGAAATTGCCGGAAGCGACAGCATATTTGACCGAGTCAGTTGTTAGCTTTGCATAGTTCAAGATGAGGAATTTGAAGCAGTTGATGGAGCTGTATTTGATCGAAAGGTCAATGAGATCAATCGGTTTTTCTTTGTGATCAATGTATTTTGTGTTTGGTCCAAAATGTGCTGTGTAATATAGATACATTTGTTGTATGTTGTCCCATACTATTGCATGGTAGACAGTTTGTGGTGGAACAATATTGAGTATTTCCTGTGGTTTTCGAGATTTTTCATCAATTTCATAAATAAGTCCATAATAGTTGAGTAAAACTGCGAAATCTTGATTTTTTACGTTTATATTAATAGAGAATCCGCGCGATATATAAATATAAAGCTCGACAAGTTGACGATATTGTTTTTCTCTCTTCATTGTTGTGTAATCTATGCATTTGAGAACCCATACAACGATATTTTTGTGATATCTAATGATATTAGCGAGTTTTTGTCTTGATTGGTAATAATGTTGTTCATTGATATTCCAAATCAATTCTTCAACCTCATTAATGTATTCTATCTTCTCATATACATATGTTTCTTCGATGGTTGCGTTGTAATCAAGCTCCAAATCCTTCATTTTTATTGTGATAAATTTTAATTAATTATCTTTCAATGTGATCTCAAATTATAATCATCACCTGCACTAATTTATCCAGGTGAAATTGATCAATTTCCATTAGTTTAGTGCGAATGTAAATTAATTGTAAACTTCAGAAAAATTTTTCTCAAAATTTCTTCACAAATTTTTACTGATTTTACTTTTATGATTTTTGTAATTAATACAACTTTTGCAGCTAGTTTCATTTTAACAACATTAATTGTAAATTTTTCAAAATTTAATCCAAATTTTCCACGTGTTTTTTTCTTTTTCATTTGGCATTTATTGCGTGTAAGATATTAGAGAATAACATTGGAGTAGAAAAAAATTAATAGCAAATTCGAAAGACCATGATGAATCGATAACATGTTATTTTATGCAATGTATATGTCGTATAAAATGCTAATTAGCGTAATAACGTCTTCCAATATTAAAATAAACTTATATTTATTTAATCAAATTTTAAATAATCCATTTTTGTGCATACTCACTTAGATATTTATTCTTTACTGACAATAGTAATATATATTTTGCATAAATACTGTTATGGTATAAATAAGGTTAGTTGTTATAATTCATTGATATATCTTTGATTGCTCATAAAATATTGACGCATAAGTAACGCTAATGGATGCTGCATCTATATAGGGTACAATGTTCATATTCATGTGGAGAAGTCTCATTAATTAATTATTTGTGGAAGCTGAATTAATCGTGATTTATTTTATTTTGCAATTTTATCCTCATTTTTTTAGTCACTTTTTATCATTTTTATTTTATGTCAATGAGACAACGGAATACAAAGCCAATCTGGGAACATTTGTGATATGAATCATGTCTATTCCAAATAATCGACACATAACTCTAATTATAATTCAAATATATTATAAATAATTTTATGATTCTATTGCAAATGTGATACTCACCAATATTAATCATCACATTTTGAATATAAAGATCAGTCATCATATAATGAATATAGAAAGAAATATTTATTTTTTCAAAATATATCTATTTACATATAAATACAACAAATATAATTTAAAGTTCGACAAGATAAGTAAACATCCTGCCGCCCTTGACTTCAATTTCTCCGCGTTCTTTGATATCAAAGTTTTGGCCGTAAATTAATTCGTAAACTGGTCTGGAAATATGTACCTTCATAGGCACGCCGTGGTGCTCCATCTCGTGAGCAATGTTAATGGCTGGGCCAAGGATTTCGAATGTTGGCTTTTCTGTTCCGATAACACCAGCGACGATTGGCCCGCCTGTGTTGATTCCGACTCTGATCCTGAGCTTCTCGTTCTCCTTCTGGTTGACGTCGAGAATTGTCTTGATTGTGTCTCTTCCAAACTCAACAACTTCTTTCGCGTGAATGGCTGGTTGGTTAACTTCGTCGAAGATGCCACCTGCTGCCATGTAGCAGTCACCGATGCACTTGATCTTTGTCATTGTCTTGTATGTTGCAAGCTTTGCATCGAAGTCCTTGAACAAGAGGTTAAGCATCCTCATGACGTACTGTGCGTCATGGGATCCGCACCATGGAGTGAATTCGACGATGTCCAAGAATAAGACTGAAACGCTCTGGACAGCGAAAGAGATGTTCTTCTCGCCAGCCTGGACACGTGGAACTAAGTTTGCTGGGAGGATAGAAGAGAGCATCTTGTCTGACTTCTTCTTCTCGTCTTCGAGGAGCTTTTCGTACATGATATTCTGTGTCTGGTCCTTTCCTGTGTAGATTCTTCTTCCATTGACTGTGTTGACAGAAAATTCGATGAATACTTTGTCGTTGTTCGACTTCTTGTAAGTAAGCTCGACTGTTCTGCTCAATACTTTTGTCAAAGTGCCTTCGCTCTCCTTCGGGAAGGTCTTCTCTGAGAAGAATTCCTTGATATTCTTTCCAACGACTTCTTCGCATGTCATGTCAAACATTTTCTCGAAGGCGTTGTTGACAAGGATGATCTTGCTTGTTTCGTCCTGAACGACGATGAAGATATCGTTAAGTTTGTTGATGACTTCGTTGGCAAACTGTATGAATTTCTCTGACAAGTCTTTATCGTTCTTCTTAGCGTAGTTACCTGCTAATAACTCCATGATTCTTGGGTTCTGGATGATGATTTGTGGTGGGCACCTTAAGAACTGTTCGAGTGTGAACACAATGAGCTTCTTCTCCCATGAGGAGATGAATAAGACTGTCAAAACAATCGCAAAGTTGACGAAGGCAAAAATGATGCCTGCCAAGTAGATTCTCTTTGACTGCTTTTCGACTTGTTCTTTGATTGTTGGGATGATCTTGCCGGCAGTTGGATGGAAGAAGGCTTCGAGCATTTCAAAAGCACCAACCTGGAAGACATCAATAACTGGATCCGTTTTCATGTTTGGATAAATATTGTAGTCCATCATGTGGATCATCTTTCTCGTCATTGTCATAGCAACATACATCTGCTGCTCAGCAGAGAAGCATCTTGTTGACTGAGGAAGTGTCTTTGGTGGTTCTAAGTAATCCGTGCAATATAGCAAATTGTTAGAGTCTGAGAGAGCTTTCGCCATTCCGAGGAAAGGAGTCTCTTTGTCTGAGTTGCCTCCGAGTCTCATTCTGTTGAAGTATGTGTTTTCAAGGTTTACAATTCTCTTCATGGCAGCAATCTCAGCATCGACACCAACAGCAGTTGCCTCCAAAATTGGGTCAATCTTTGAGAAGGCGACGTTCATGAGTTTGCCGATCAAGGAGAAAACGAAACCAGAAGCACCGTACATGAAGTTGATGTGATGGCACTTGTAGACGACGATTTCTGATGCAGCAATGTAGGCATTGACACTGATATAGAAGAAACCAACGCTTGAGGCTAACATAAGGAAGAACAAAAAGCCCAACTTCAAGCCACTTGATGAAGAAGAGGAGTCAGAAATTGTTGTGAAGAGTTTGATGATTGACTCTTCTTGTCTGTTGATCTCCTGTTCATTTCCGTTGATGGACATGTTCATTGAGCTCTCGTTTGGCTTGATCTTGTTGAAAGAAGAAGAAATCTGTGATAAGACAGCCTTTGGCAAGTCAGACATTGCTTTGTAGATTGCCTGCTTGTTCGATGTCAACATTCTGACCTGAAGGAAGCAGATCAATGGCAGGAAGATGACAGTGAAGCCAGAAAGAACTCCGAAAACACACCAGAAAACAATGTAGTACCAGTCATACTCATTTCTGATGTGATCTGTCAGCAATGTCAAGGCATCATTGCAGGCGTAAGTGATGTTTGCCGAATTGTATCTTGATGTCAATGATTCGAGGCCTTTTGCGATTTCAACTGTAATTCTTTTATTTTCCATGAGCTTGCCTGTGTTCGCAGCCATCTGGAAGGCAATATTAGGAACTGTTGATGGAGTCTTGATCAAATAAGTACTGTTCAAGTACAACAAGAAAACCAAATTGTTCTTGAACAGTTTATCTCTAATCTTTTTGAAAATTTTGTTATTTGGTTCATATGATCGGATCGGAGACAGTTGTTCGTTGACATTGCCGACTTGATTTGAAAAGTAGTACAAAATTCCTCTTGCGGTTGGAATGTCACCAAAAGCATGAATTGTGAAGCCTGGAATAAGCTCGTAACCCTTCGACAAAGGAGTGTCTGGGTCCGAAGGAAGTCTGACTTCAACGCAAAGCAAACGGATAACGAAAGCTGGAATGATAGAAATAATATTTCTCATTTCGGCGACGGCCTGCATGAAGTGGAGAGGCTTCTCCAATGTTCCCTCGTAATAGATGAAGAAGACACAGATGAAAATCAATGGTAGCAAAAATAAGAAAATGAAGGCAATGATGGATGTCCACCTCATGTATCCAATGGCTGGGATCTTGTTGTTCCTTATCATCTTTGTGACAATCTCAACTTGTTCGACCTGGATGTCAGCTTCTTCTGAGTCGTCGACACCGATTGATTCTGTGTTCTCTGATGTGACTTTTGATGATGTTTCGACTTCCTTGCAGAAATCGGGGAGATTTGGAAATGCATCAATCCCATAGACATGAACCTTATCTTCTGCGATTCTCAATCCAGCCTGGAGCTTGCCAAGGTCATCAACTGCTTGCTTGAACATCAAAGAGTCGCCCTTGACTTCGTACAAGAATTTCGCGTAAACTTTTCTTGCAAATCTGTTGTTGGGGTAAATTGTCTTTAAGTAGACAGCCTCACTCTCTGACTCTTTGACTGCTTCGTAGGCAGCTGCGATTGATGTGTCCATATCGTTTGTTGATCCCTGAAGAACTAAGTCCCAGATGTTTCTCAGTCTATTCTTTGCTTTGATGAACTTCTTCTGGATCTTGTTGATCATGTTCCTCAACTGTGGTGTGAACTTTGTTTCTCTTGTGTTGATAATGATCTGCAAGTTTGTGTCAATCAATTTAATCAAGTCTGGGTTCTTCTTGATCATGTCGACGTTTTTGATGATGAACAAAAGATTTGATGTGTTTTCTGGATAAATCGCAACGAACTTTGCGTAACAGAACCAGACATCGGGCTCATCTCTCCAGTTGTCAACAGCCAACTTGAAGATTGTAAAATCTAAGCAAATTGGGTGGCAGTAGTTGAATCCTGTGATAAGTAACTGCTTCAGCTTTCCCTTCGATTTGATGATTGTGATATCCCGTGTCTCCTCGATTTCGTCGAGCCACCTGAGGTCTTTCTTGATTCTCATGTGGATGATCAAATACGCAAATCCGAAAGCAATAAAAGCGAGAACTGCGAAGGCGATAAAGTAGTAAACGTCCCAAAAGAACTCTTCAACGAAGCAAGGATAAATGTTGGCGCCGGCGAGAGCGATTCCCATGATAGAGCCGCCTAGAATCATGACTTGCTGAGAGTTTCTGATGAATGTGCCGCAGTTGAAGACTGTCGTGATATCGAAGATGTAGATGATGAAGGACAAGCCAGCAATGACAGTGGATGGGTACTTGCTGAGATGTGTGGAAAGGGCACAGATTAATGTGATAAAAAGTGTCGAGACGAAAATTTTGTTTTGTGGCGCACCTTCCAATGAAGCGAATGAGGATGCTCTGAAGATGATTGTGTTTGTGTAAGTGTTCACCAAGATCCAAACGTAGAACAGACAGAGCAACAATGTAATTACTTCAAGAATAAGTTCATCAAATTTTGTCTTATGACCTGATCCAATGTCCTCTGAAATCAGCTGGCCTGCGCACTGAACTGCGCATGGAAGTAAAAGGTAAGGACCGAAAGCCATGAATATTGCCAAAATTTTTACCGAGAACATTGAAACCTTTGATGTTGCTTTATATAAGAAGGCTGTTCTGATCAAATATATACTGAATAAAACTAATAACGCATTAATTGAGATCAAAATATATACTTCATTTCCTTCTCTTGCGCTAACAGGGACTAAATGGAAGAACACTGATGCTATATTGATGGTACTGAATGTCCTTCCGACTCTTCTGAAGACACCATCCTTTGCCGTCATCATTGAACCTCCGACAAGCTGGAACAATCTCAGCCATGTTACAATTGTGTTCAGCAGGGGTAGAGTTGGTGCGTGGATATCAAAATAATTGAATAAAGCGATTAAAGCTGTAATGATTTTCTTGTGGAATGGGATATCAATGAGGGCTTCGATTTTAGAGTTCATCGTGCTAATGCTATCGGTTGTAGCAGGCATTGCACTAGTCTGAGTCTCTTCCATTGAAAAAAAATGATCTTTACGTTACTTGAATGCATTCAGAAAAAGATTGAGAGCTCTATTCAATGTTTAGAGCATTGATGTACGATGTCAATATATCATCATTGGGAGCGTTTTAGCAAAAGATGCGAAAATGACAGACTATACACTTTTGAAACGAATTTTTTTGATTTTTTGGTCGATTCAGATGTTCTCATAATTAGGCTGGCTCGAACGGAAATATAAAAGTATTTCTGAAAGTACGTTACTAGTGAAATTATTCTAAAAAGCAATAAAAAGAACTAAATCATGATAATTGTGCTAATGAGCATCACCTTACTTGGAATATCACTAGAAAATCTCAAAACTCTTACGAAATTTTTTTCTTGCGAAAATATGTTGCGCATATGAATACGGAGATCAATAAAATTAACCAAAACGATAGTTCCAATAATTTCAATAGAAAAGTGTGAAAGAAGTTGATTAAATACATTTGACGCTATTATACTGATCAGCATCGATACGGCTGTTTAATCAACAGAGATGATAGTCATTAATATTGTGGCGGAGAATTGAGAAGAAAAACATTTTGAAAACAAAATTACAATAAATGCAATATGTGCTAATAATATAACAAGGAGTATTATTTCGAAGGACGAGTAAAATTAATTACAAATTCTTACTTTTCATCACAAAAGTTATAGTACTAATTAATTAGTGAATATTGATTGTATATGGTTTATTTGCATGCTTATTTTTGGTTAAATTGAGAGAATATCCTATTGCTATTTAAGGTTTCCCAAAATTTAAAAGCAAAAAAAATGGTTCCGCTGGGGCTCGAACCCAAGACCTTAGCGTTATCAGCACTACGCTCTACCTACTGAGCTACGAAACC
>MRSU01003466.1:0-34559 GCA_008369845.1 Trichomonas gallinae | reverse complement strand
ATTTACAAATAAGCTAATTAAAAATTTTGAAAGGACACAGAATATTTTTGATACATCTCATTGAATCGAAAAATTTTCTTTACCCACGCTCCTTTTAGAACAAAATTATATATAATTAATTATGTAATATATTCTATTGAGGTGACTATATCAACATTTAACTTTACAGTGGCAAAAAAGATTTACATGACAAAATATATTTTTATCAATAAAATGACTAAATCTCCCTTTTATAATTAAATACAGCATGACATGACGTACTTAACGCAGATAATGCTAGTTTTATAACATGATATTTCTTTTACTACGATATAAATGATCGGTATGTAACATACACACTGTTATAATTGTATCATTGCATATGATTTAATGTTGAATGGTATCAAATTCACGCATTACTCACTATTCAACCGAAATTGTAACATATAAAGTCATAGAAGTTACACCACAACTATACCTGATTTCGAAATAATGTAGATAAATTTTATCTTAATAGAATAAATTACTATCAAGATTCATAAACAAACTATCCTACTATAAATAATGTTCATCTATTTTATGTATACTTATATATGATTGATTCTGATTTTTTATTTTATATAATATCATATATCAGAAGACAATTGTTAACCAGACATCATCATATATCAAGTTAAAATTATATTGCGTTACAAATAACATATAAAAAACATTTCAAATTTGATTAATGAAAAAAATAAATAGTAATTTAAAAAACATAACAAATAACATTTTTAAACATAAAAAATATAAACAAATAAATTAATTACGTGTATTCATGAATAAAATTTTCTCGCATGAAAGTTTCAAAGCTGGTGGAATGTTTTGTAAGATGTCTCTGATGAGTTTAGCCTTGCTAAGGAGTGACTGATCAATGTCGCATGTTTCACTGATGACAATGATCATCATGAAAACGAATCCGAATGATGTGATGGCTTCTATTGTCTCCATCGCCTTCTTCGGCGAGACTTTTCCATTCATTATCGCTTCTCCCATTTGCCTCATCGCGTGCACAGCAACTAAGTTCTTCTGATTCTTCTCGATCAAGAAGTCTCTCTCAGCGATGTGCAGAGCTGTCAAACACTCGCGTGTGTCTTTTGTTAGATCTGGGTCTTTGTATGATTGAATGATATTCATTGCGTTGATCATAGAATCAGAAAGCTGCAAGAAATCATTCAAAGATGCCTCACTGTTATTCATCAGATTTGTGTTGATCTGATTATAGAGTGTTGAAGCTAGTGCGATTAACTGTATTCGTGAGTCATCGTATTCGTAGAATGAGAAAGCCATAAGCAATGAAATGTGATTCGTGATGTGTTTGACGATGCTTGACTTGTATGTCGAGTTCTGTGTAATTATAGCTTCTATTTCTGCCTGGCAACGATCTTGTGATTCTTGTATAGCTTTAACTGTTGGCTTCTCTCTGTAATCGTTCGGGATTTCGTGGTGCAATTCATTCAATGGATCAATACTCAACAAAACAATGTTCAAAAGTTGTTCAACGTTTTGTTTGACGGAGTAGCAGCGTTTAAGGCTGCCGAGGCAAGTGTTGAACGTCTGGATGTGATTGATATCAAGTGACTGAGAGAATTCTTTGAAATAGCCTTCGAAATTGACCAAATTCGAAGCAACTCTTTCACGTTTTAGATATTGGTCTGTTGTTGATCTGTCGTTTGCTGTCATCAAGCATAGGAACAGGAAAACGCCAGCAGTTGATCTTAACAAGAAGCTTTCACTGTCTTCTTCTTTAAGATCAATGAATTCTGTCAATGTTTGTCTCAAGAAATTAACAATTGATTTAGCAAAATCAGCCAAATCATAATTTCTCAAATAGAACAAAATCGCAACATTCTGGATGACTTGTTTGATGATTCTCGCTTTAGAGCGTGGAATCTTTGTTGTGCAAAGTTTGAGAACGAAAACACAGAGTTTGAGTATTGAATCTTCTTCTTCAATATCATAATCCTGGAATGGCTCAAATGGTTTCTCGACATTTTGATAAGCATCGAAGACATCTATTGTGCTCTGCCTCAATAACTCTCTTATCTGCTTGGAAGGCGATGAAACGCTGTGGAAATCATCTTCTGTCATCTTTCTGTTATTAATGAATCTGTCCAAAATTCTGGCTCTATATGGAGCAATTTGATATTCAGGCAAATCTTCTGATACGTGATGAATAGAAACAAACAACTGCTCCATATTGTACGACTCAATTGAGTTCAAATACATCTCGTAAAACTTGACTCTGTTCGATATGAAGCGCTTGCATAATGACAAAAGCAACAAGAAGAAGTTAGAAAGGGCAGATTTGTAGATCTGATAGACAGAATTTTCATTTATATGAGGAATATTCATTGTGAACTGAGCGATTTCATAGATATTGTCAAGCATTTCTTGTATCTTGATGTCCTTGCTGTCGACAAAGAAAGGAATTAGTTGAGCTGCTTTAGCGAAAAGTTTCTCTAATAGTTCTGTTGATGCTGGTCCTCTTGACAAAATTATTTCTTCTAAGACAGTCAATGCTTCGAATGATAACCTTTCGATCAAATTCTTCTTCGACTCTGATTGTACATTTAATGTAATTGGAGCAATCTCTGTGATCGAATACTTGAATTTTGTCATTAATTTATCGACTTCTGAGTTCTGGGCTATCATTGCATTTAATGTCTGATTGAATCCTTCGAATTTCAAGAAATCATTCATATTAATTGACGACTTTTGAAGTGGAGCCATGAAGAAGAGTTTGAGCATCACATAAAGAACAGAAATCTCATGATGGCTCAGTTGACTTATGACTGATGAGTTTTGGGCATCTGTTTGCGAAGATAAAATCAAGAAAATGTTCTGAATTCCGATGAAAATGTCCAAGAATGTTAAATTGATTTGGTTCAAATCATGTGGCCTCTTGCTTATATCAGAATATACTAATATTAAATCTTCCTTCAATAACAAAATTCTTTCATTGTCTTCTAATAATTTTAGTTCATTTTCTATCTGATGTGCATCTAGTGGATCATCTTTGATTTCATTTAATGGAATTGATTCGAGCATTGTATTTTTGAGATAAGTGATATATTGGTCGATTGTTGTAACATCGCTTGCAATTATATCTGATGCCATCATTGCCAATCTTTCCAAAATCATCTGCTCTGGATAGAAATCAACTGGAGTCTGATCTAAAATGTTTTGCGATAATTTCAAGAATGCGTTGTTTTGTTCTATTGCAGTTGGCATCTTTAAGTCCATGATTTCCAGTGGATCGAACCTCTTCCATCTTTCTAGCATGAATTTCCTTATGTGCGTTCTAACTGAATTCTGGAGCTTCTGCTGCTTGATTATCTTCATGTAAGACATCATGTCATCGATGCCAATAAATGTAGATTCTTTTCCGTCGAGATATGATAACATTATTCTCACTAACAATTGTTGAGTCTTGGAGAACTCTGTAATAAACTGATCTGTGAGCATCCCTGGATAGAAGAACTTCAAGTAAGCATTGAGAACTGCTATTGGCTGGTCTTTGATGTTGAAGTTCTCTGTGATTGCAACTCTCTTCTCTATGTCGCCTAATGGTGAAGCATTTGGATGTATTATTCTTGCCTTCATCAAAACAGGCATGAACTTATTGATCCTCAAAATGTCTCTTGCTATGATTGAATATTCGTTGAATTGGTTGATTAAGCACTTCCTGGATTTGTTCATGATGTAATAAGTCTTCATTGTCCTGAATTTAGTGACATAATCTTCTGTTTGTGTGATTAAAGGTAGAATGGATAAATCTGAAGTGATGCCTTTTTCGAATGATTTCTCCATGAAAGAATAAATCGTGCATAACAAAGCTGCCTTGTGGCTCGTTTGTTTTGTAACGAAAGTGTTGTAATCATTATCAATCAAGATGGATTTAAGTGTATCAACTGAATAATCTAAGTCGATTTCCGTTATAACAGTCGTAGAAACATTAATATCGGTCAAAATCTTTGATGCGACTGAGAAAACTAATGTCATGTTGCTGTAGAGAATAAACTGTGAATTGAGAATTCTAACAACATCAGATATGACATCAATGTTCATCTCGCTGTTAATATCATTCCACTGATAAATGACTGGTTCTGTCATTTCGTCGAATGATTTAATTGTGTTTTGTTTCCTGAAATATTCTAAACATTTTATGATAAATTTGTCGATGATTGCAACTGTTTCTCTATCCAAAGATATGATCGCTGAAATGAATATCATCGGGAATGATATCAAATTCAAAATAGATTTGATTGTTGTTGCTGTAATTCTGAGTTTGCTCTTTGAAATCTCATCAGGAACTTTTGGCAATACATGGAAATTAAGGGCAATCAAATAATGCATTATCAAGATATTCATCACTTCAACAAGATTCGAGTAATGATCTGTTAACTTTTGCTGATATTTATCGATAATATTGAAATGCTCAACATTCTCAGGAATTGTTGTAAGCTTTGATAGATTGATCAGATCAATAATTTGTTCACTATCTTTGTTATCGACTTCTATCTTTGTCTTGCATTGAAGCAACAAAGAGAGATGAAGATAAATTGCTTCTTCTCTTGTTATCTTTCTTGTTAATTTAATAAATTCGCTCATCGTTGATGAAGATTTAACTTTCAAAATTAACGAATCATATATAACAGCGATATCTGTTGGCGCTGCTGTTTGTAGAGCCTGGAGCTGAGCAATTGTAATGAATGACTCAGGACGCTCTTGTGCTAATATAATCATTGCAGCAATTGACTGAATTGTTATCAACAAGTTTTGCGAATGAATCAATCCTCGCTTCAAGACTTTCGATGCAATCATTGGCGCGTCGATTAACTCGTTTTGCTCGTATGTCTGTATTGATCTGATTGACTTGAATAATCTCTTTGGTATTGGGAATTCTTTGATTTTTTCTTTGCCTTTGAGATCTGGTAAAGCTTTGACTTTCGTATCCAAAATTGCCAACCTGGGATCTTTTGTTGGTGACTTGAAGATTTTCGCACAATTCTCTCTGTATTGAGAAATCGAATCCTTGTCTTGGAGAATCTTGTCACACATTTCATTGACTGATTTGATGAAATTTTCTGTGTTAGTTTCACTAAGTTTGGTGAATTCTGTTTGTATGTTTCTGAGTAGCAAAATGATTTCCTGCAGCTTTGACTTGCTCAATGATACTTCCAAGAAATCTAATGCTGATCCAATCACAGCTTTAATTAGCCTGCATGAATCTGCGTTCATCCTCTTGACGCAATACTTCATTGAATAAACAATTGTCAAGATGAATGGAGGCAGAATCGAATCTGATGGCTTCGCAGTATATAATGAATGAAGCAAGAAACTTCTGAGATATTTGAAGTCGTTGATTATTGAATTCAGTTGCGACTTCATGTTTGCATCTTCAAGTCTTTCGATGAATGATGAGTGAAGATTGTCTTCATAATCTTTGACTAACTCAACTAATGTTATCAATGAACGCGGTCTGATGTGAACTGTTCTGATTCCGAATAAAATGCAATCTGTTGCTGATGTAATGAACTGTTTGACTCTTGCATCAATTTCTTTGTGCTTATCTAACAATGTGACTAATTTAGATGACAAGCAGTAGAATAAATCAGCGTAGCAAGCAACAGCCTGATACATTCCGAAATAGAATTCTGTTGGATCGAAATAAGGATTCTGATCGAAGCTGATATTTGCATTTATTTCGACTAATATTCCGAAAATGTAGTTTGAAACGTCGAAAGTATTGAAGTTATCAAGAAGATCCAAAAATAATTCATTGGAGAATGGCATCTTGTGTAATGCATCACGTAAAATCTTGTTCAAAACTATTCTTAAGTTGTTGATGATTGTTTTCTCGTTAGATAACTTTGCCAAAGCTCTTAACATAACGAAATTAGCCACAGAAGATGGACAGTTTTCATTAATATAACTTGGCAATCTGTGAAGATTATCACAAACAGTTATTGGCCAATAATTTATGTTGTTGTTGATAAATTTGAGGCCTTCCCTTATTGATAAGCTGTTGTATTCAATAAATGAATTGATCTGATCCTGGATGTTTGAATCAGGAGCGAATAGATAAGGAATAACAATGCCTGTGTTGAAGTTGGAATAAGGCAGCATCCTGAAACAGGCTCTAAAGGCTTCTTTTCTGACATGAACGGACTTTTCTGAATTCTTGCAAATTTTGATGTAATTATCGAAGAATTCGTTAACTGATGCTTGAGCTTCTTCGTAATCTTTCATATCAATAAGAAGTTTGATTTGTGATGCTAGCATTTCGTTCTCTTTAGAATTGTTAGGATTGGCATTTTCATTAACTGACTCTAAAACATCGTTCATGTCTTTATGGAAAATAGAAATATTGAGCGAATCAATGTGAGGTGAAGACTGATACTTCTTGTATGTGATGAGGTTTTGCGTCAAGGTGAAGAAGTAGTTTTGAGCGAATGTGTCTTTAGAAATTGTCAAATACAACTCAAGATTATGAAGGATGTCGTCGAAGGGTTCGAAGTAATCCATGAGTTCGTCGTATTTTTCATTTTCCGTCAATGAAATGAATTTCTCGATTGCTGTTCTGATTGTTTCTTGGTAAGCAAGCATATTTGGATAGAAGAGAATATTTCCGTTGATGACAAGCCTGTTGAATACGTCTGGTAGAAGCTTGATTTGTTGCTTTACATGCTCGAACATTCTCTTTGAATTCAAGTCGACTAATGCCAAATTCAGCTCAGGTGGAACTCTAAGATATGGAAGGTAATCAATGGATGTGATCAATCTATCCAAGAGTTTAAGAATTGAATCGAATTCTGAGAATGGCATGAATGATAAACTTGTTTTATCGTCCATCAAAGTCTTGAGTTGAACTTTGACGTGCTTCAAGAACTGTCTGTGTGCCATGGCGATTGGATATGGATAGCTTTCGACATTTTGATATAAACTGAGTATCTCCGGCATATGTTCAAGAGATGATTTGAATAATGGAATTGACTCGAATTTAATTAAATGATCAACAAATTCTTTCATTAACAATTTCGTATCTTTGAGTGATGTTGTGCAACTGGATTTGATGTGTTTGATTTCTTTATAGATTTGTTCAAAGAAATCTTCGTGTTCTGATGCGAAAGATGTCGAAATAACTTTAATTGACAAACCATGCATTTTCTGGGCAACTTTCTTCAAAATTTTGTATAAATCAATGCTGCGTTTATCTCTTTGTTCTTCGACTTTAGCGAGTAGATTCTTGAATCCTTTGATTTCGTCCTGCGCTGTGAGTTTGTTCGATAAAATAGTGGTGAAATCTGGCGTGTTCATATCTTCTTCTAATCGTTTGATTATCATATTAACGACTTCGACTGCTTTGTCGATTTGTGATTGTGTAGGAACTGATCTGAGTTTCTTCGGTTTATGTGTTGCAGAATAATCGAAGAATCTGTTGATGGCTTCTTCACAAAGATGTAGCATTTTATTTGAGAAATCAGAAACATGAATGTATTGTATCTGTTTGATGATGTTGTCGAGTTTACCTTTGAGATCACTCATGAATCTTGTAACAGCTACTTCATCATATGTTTGTGATAATAATGAGCGAACATTCATTGATCTGTAGAAATATTCTTTGATTGTGATAAAGCAATCAGTGAATGCTTGATCAGGATCAGCTGTATCTGTCGCCAAAGAAGGTGACAAACTGTAAAGATAAGAAGAAACACTTAAGAATTCTTTCAATTGTGGGAATTCGTCTTCATCATAGAAGAAATCATCATTAGCGCATAATCTAAGCAAATTATGCATGATGTTATCTTTCAAGATCGCCATATGATGATACAATATTTCAGGAAGGTCATAGTCTTTGATAATTGACTCGTACTTTGCTAATTCAACAGGAATCTTAGAAACAAGCTCCTGTATCTTGAAAATTGATTGTGTGACAAATATATATGTATCAGTAGATGCTGCCACACTATTCAATATATCGATGTAATTATTGATATTAAATATCATTGGCTGTATTCTTACATCTTCTTCGATGTATTTGTTGATATAGCAGGCTGCACTTAAGAAGTTTTCAAGCTCATAGAGTCTATTGACAACATTGGCTATGTTCAAAGGTAAGATATTGATTGATGAAATATATTTGATATGATTGTCTAGCTTTTGAAGAGCTTTGTTTGCTTCAACAACGAAATCTTTGTTCTCTGATTTTTGTGCGAAATGAATATCAATTCCAAATCTTAGCAATCTCCTGCATTTCATGATTAATGACGAATAAATTTCTATCGTTGGTTGATTGAAATCATCGAGTTTGTCTATATCAATCCTTTTGAGAGAATTCGCCAGCATGAATTTGATTAAAAGACTCATGTGTAGATCTGTTCCGGTCAATCTTGGCATGATTAGCAATATAAGTTCTTCGATGCGCTCAATACATTCTTTAGCTCCGTTAATATGATCATTGATGATGTTGTTCAAGTTCTTAACATTGATATGATGCAAGTATCTTGAAACTTCTCTGTAAGCCTTCTTAATTTGATTGTACTGATCAATGAAATCTGTAACAGAAATGTCTATATTCAAGTTTGAATCCATACATGGAATGAAAATTGTAGGAATAATTTGGTCAATTAAGTTGATCGATTTCTCTTTTGTTTCAACGATGTTTGATATTTTTCTATCTTTGCAGAACTGCAAAATTGCTTCGTTTAATTCGAAAGAGGCTTTGTTGAGAATATGGATCATTGTTCCTGGCTGGAATCCTTTCATTGCGAATTCGTAAGCCCTCATGAAGAAATTGTGCTGAAGATTTTCAGATTTCTCGACGAAATTAAGCAACTCGTGGACCAAATTTTGTTCTTCTTCCGTCAGATTTGATAAATCGATTGGTTCATCTTTGAGTGCAGATAATTTGCTCCTCATGATGAAAATTCTCTCCTCTGATTCAGTAAAGTATTGGCTGAGCATTTTATCGTTGTTGAAATTGAGGTTTAAGAGGATTTGTTCGTATTTGTAGATATATTCATCTTTGACTTTAGCATCAACATTGATGCATGATTTGATTTTCTGTTCCATCATTTTAACATCTTCAGGAGACCAATATTCCTTGTCCCTTTTAACATTTTCAGCATATTTTGTGATTGCTGTGATATTGTTAATCATCCTCCTCAAGAAGAAAATGTCATTATTCATTCTCCAGAATGCAATTTTTTGATCATGTCCATCAGATTGTAGCTTAGTTTCTTGATCGAGATCGATTGCAACAATGTTGATTTCTGTCTTTTGAAGGTCATCGAAATTGAGAATTTCTGGCTGGAAATCCTCGATATCTTCTTTTGTGTCGAAGACTTCCAAAGCTGGAGAAGAAATTGAAGGTGAAACTCCTGAATTCGAATCGAAAGAAAACTTTTCTGATGATGATTGAAGCTTCAATTGTTTCGGTGGATTCATGTTATATTGAAGTTCTTCATTTAATAATTCGAGAGAAGTTAACATTTGAGAGCTGTTGATCAAGTGAATGATGAAGTTCAGTAATCTGAAAGCTTCGATTGTGTTTTCAACAGCTGAAAGTTGTATTGATTTATTTCGTCCATTATTGCTGAAATGAATCGATATTGAATTATTCGCGATTCCTACTTCTTTAAGGCTTTCGCTTTCAACGTCAAGCATTGTTGCATTGTTTTCGTGATCTATAAACTTGATTTCGTAAGGAGAAATAACAAGAAAACCGGGAGATCCAGCAAACATGCACTCATACTTTTCTGTTCCGAATCCAGGAATATTCGCAATCAAGTAAAGATGCCTCAAGAGAGCTTTCGTTGAATCGTTATCACGTTTGAATTCAGCGAGTCTGTCTGTGAAATATACTTTCGATTCTGGAGTGATAAATCTCAAATCCGGGCAAACTCTTTTCATGTATTCTTTCTTGTATGGATCTTTTTCTCTTGACTGAATGAAAACATTGATTGCTTGTAATTCTGAGCTTTCTTCATCTGAAATATCTGGATTGTATTTAGAAATGAACTCTTGGAGATTGTAGTGGATGTGATAAAGAGTATTATCATCCATGAAATATTGTGACGAGAAAATGAAAACTCTTCTAACAAGATAATAATCTGATATGGTCATCGAATCAGAATACAATGGTTTATATGGATCTAAAGTCAACAATAAGTTCGGCGATGATCTGATTTGGAATGTGAAGCTTTCTGAAATACCAAGTTTGTTCTCTTTCATGATCGTGAAAATCAAGTCGTTGATGTTTTGTCTAATGTCGACTTCTTTGAGAACTTTGAGGTAGTAAACAGGAAGATGGACATAAATTTGCTTCGTTCTTGCAATGAGGTAAAAATAATAGTCATCTTTGAGTTGGCTGACGATTTGCTGCTTGATGTCAATTGGAAAAACAGTTGTTGCATCAGGAGCTCTTGCGAAAAGAACATAATTGTTTGTGTCAATGATTCCTGCGAATATTCCTGCAGCATTGAGTAGATCGGTCATTAGTTTATTCTTTTCGATTGTTATCTTGATCGATATCGGATTATCGAACCTTCTGCACATGTTGAGAGTGATTGTATCTTCTTTGAAAACTTGATCGACATATTTCTTCTGGTTCTCTTGATAGTACTCGCGAATGTCAACTAATGGTAACATGTATTTCAAGTAGCTCGTTAAGATTTGTTCGATCATTTGTGCTTTCTCGCCTCTTAACGTAATATCGTGATATTGACGTTTCGTGATGTCCATTGAGCCGATATAAATGATATCTTTGCAGATCAAAACAGATCTGATGTCTCTCAATGAGCATTTGAATATAACCGATCCAGAACCTTTCGTTGCAACAATTCCATTGTATGAAATTTCGATCTTGCATGAACTCAAAACAGTTTTCTCTTTCTCGCGTTCCAATAAACTGATCTTGAACTTGTAAATGCCGATTTTTCTTAATGCCAAAGCGTTTTCGATGTATTTCGTTGCGGCAACATCAGAGCCCATGTACTTGAATTTCGAAATGAATCCATTCAGATCTTTAAGATAAGCAGGATCATCTTCCATTCCTTTTGTCAAGTAAGTCGTGAAAGATTTCGGCTTGATGTCGTATTCGAGATTATTCCTGCATTCGACGTTGTGCTGAAGCAAAGCGAACAAAATCACGTTGCTTGTTTCTAAATGCAAGTCTTGTGTCAAAACTGCGTTTTTGTATAATTCGAATAATTCTCTCTTCGAATGAGGAAGCTGCATGTCGTATTTTGTGAATGGAGGGAAGAACATCAACGTGAAATATAACTTTTTGAAATTTTGAGTTTGAGAAGCCAAAGGCTGAAGTGGACTCAAAATTTTCTCACTTTCGCCACTTCTGTCAACAATCATGTATCCTAAATAATAATCAATGTTGAAAGCACTTCCTAGTATTGCGATAATGTCTTTGACTGGCTTGGAAATGTCAACAGTGAGATTAATTTCGGTTCCTCTGTCATCCGTAAAAGTGCAAAGATAATATTTCTGGATTAAAATTATTTCTGTTGCAGTATTGAGATATTTGTAGCATAAATGTGTGCTGTCATCGAAGATCTCGTATTTACCGATGCCGATTGAAATCAACAGCTCGTATTCGAATAAATCACAAAGTTCTCTTTCTTTGACAACTTTCGCGATTATATCTTTCTTCGTGAAGTAAAGTGGCAACTTGATCTTGTATGGTTCTAAGTCTGTGTTCAACTCGTTGATGAATTTTGTTGGCATGTCATATTCAGAATTGATTTTCTTTGAATCTCCTCTTCTTATATTTTTGAGCAATTTGGATTTGATTGCATCGACTTTTGCCATAATTGAGTTTGTGATTTTTGTGATTTCGTAGCTTTCCATTAATATTCCTGTTGGCTGACCTCTTTTATCAACGAAGTTGATTGCAAGAAAGGCCATTTTGTGTTGTTGAATTTGCGGTCTTACTGTTTGCATCGAGAAAATTGATTTAAGATCGATTTCATCGAGCATTAATGTTGCTGGCTTTGGCTTGACGACACAGATGTGTTTTCGTGTGATTACAATAAAAACATCAATCAACTGGCCGCCTTCCAATTCAATGTTGACGAAATAATATTCAGCTGAAAAAGTAGTGAGAGACAAACAAGCTTTTCTATATCTCGCAACAATTTCTGGAAGAGATTTATCAGCAGTTTTCTTGTATGCTTCTTTGATGAGTTTCATGTCGTTCTTTTGTGGTTCCCATCGCCTTGGATAGAACTGAGTTGGAGGATCCTCCAAGTCTGACGGCTTCAAACCTTCAAGATGAAGTGAATAACCGATCATCGCCATGAGTTTCTCCTGTGTGAAAACGCAGCATGGACTGGACATAGCAATATCCTTCAAGCAGATATAAACTTCTCTCAAGTACTTGACATCAGATATGTAATCTTTTGAAATGATGAAAGAAAATCTTGACAGATAAATATCTATTCCTCCTGTTGTCTGCTGGCATAACATCAAACTTCTGTCAAGCATCTCTCTGTTGCCACCCTTCGTTTTGACGTACAAGAAGAAGTTCTCTGGATCAACGATGGAAAACTCAGCGCACGCAAGAAATGTAACTGTTTTAATGTCAGCGAGCATTTTTGTTGTGATTTTCTTTGGAACGCCATGATATGAGTACCTGATTTTTCTCTCTGCTCTGACCATAAACAAGAAGCTCTCTCTTGGCGGTGTGTAATCTTCCAATGTGTGGTTTTCATCGAAAACATACGAAACTCTGTTGATATACAATATCAAAATATATTTTTCTTTCGAGCCGAGGCCCAAAACATCCATTGTTTTGTTGTAGATGTCTTGATAAGATGATCTTGTCTCGAACCAAACTTTATCGAGATTTGAACCTACTGCTGGATTGGTGCCGACATAAAGATCGATTTGTGGCTCGAAACGTCTGCCTGTTTCATCTATATATGTGCCTGCAATTCTCTGTTCTTCTATCTTAGGAATGATTTTGGAGTATTTCTTGTGATTTCTGTTCCTCTCTTTGAGTGTCATGATGAATTCGTCTCTGTATGACTCTATCAGCCATAACTGGAAAGGATCCGAGCAAGTAATGTAAATAATTTTAGTTTCGGTGCTTTTAGGTGGTATGTGTTTTAATCGCAAATATTTGCCCTGATAAAGTTTCGCGTAACGAATTTCAAACCAAGAAATTTTCGCAATATCCGTTTCTGATCTGTAAAGGTATAAGTTTTGTGGACCAATGCGAACAAGACGCTCTTTGCCTTTGAGAACTGGCATCATTGATGATGGCGCGTTATCTTCGAAGATGCACATAAATGGAATTGCGCCAAAATCGCTGATTTTACGTACTTCTTTCATGAATCTCTTTGATGCATTCATTGAATCAATCTTTTCATAGCTTAAAGCGAATTTCTTGAAACTTTCGAATAATTCAACTGTATATTCGAGAGTTAGTGGAAGATATTTCTTAAATACTTCGACATCTGGTTTCTTGTTCTGTTTTGGTCTCTCTGTTGCTATATTGAACAAAAACATTAATTCCCAGAAACGATCAAGTGAAATTTGCACATCGAAGTACTTTAAATAGAACATTGCATCGTTTAAAACTTGCCTTCTTGTTATTTTAGACAATGTGTCATCCTTTGATAAAACAAAAACTCTTCTGAAGAATAAGAAATTCGTAACTTTGCAAACTTGAGATGGAATGTAATATTTGTTGAAGATTGGAACACCTATTTTTCCATCCTCATATGTATATAAGCCAAAACCTAAGAAAAGTGGATGATTAATTTTTTGAAGAATTATTTCAACGATTCGGCCTGCATACATTGTCATATCCATGAGGATTACCTTAGAACCACCATCGCTGAAGTGTATTTTCGCGTGGATGAAATGCGGCGTAACAATGATTTTTGATCTGTTTTTAGGATCAATTGAAGCAATGAGTTGTGAAGGCTCAAACCATTCGCAGTTTTCTGTCGATCCGTACAATAATACACGAAATTCTGTTCTTCCGTCCCAAATCTTTAAATTTTTCGCAGCCTCTTCAGCGAGTTGAGCTCCAGTTAATGTTCTGTCGTAAGTAAACAGCTGTGGCCTGTCATCTTTGATGTCCTTAGCTGTGTAAAGCTCGACTCTGTCGTAAGAAGCGGAAAATGATATAAGTTCGCCACGAGACCTTCTTATTTGTCTATCTGTGAAGATTTCTTTGATGATTCTGGCTGTTTCTACTGCGCATTCGTAGAATTCGTTGACTCTTCCATCTAATATCTGTAAAGAAATTTCGAAATATTGAGATTCATAATTTTGTTGACATTCTATGCTGACTTCATTTTGTGACATTGATGTTATACGGAATTGGCTATAAGTAAGCTGTAATTTATAGACATCGTCGCTTTTGTTCACTTTTTCAATTTGATCTGTTGCGATTATCAACTGTATTGGTGTAACTACAACGTTGCATTCATTCATATGTTCAACACCTTCGTCATCTGTATATATTGCTCTGAAAACTTTTGCTCCGAAGCCAGGAACATTTCTAATTTCCCTTAAAAACAGTCTAGCAGCGTTTTCTCTATGCTCTGGTGGCTGCACCTTTGCGAATTTCTGTTTTACTGTCTCGATTATGTTATCAGGGAAAGGAAAATTCGGGAATAAATATTCTAAATCTATAGGAAAATGTTTCACCTCCAAAGGTCCGAGCATTGCCTGAACTGCGTAGTAAATTATATTCAGCATCTGTGTGTTGTCATTTTTATCGAAGTATAAGTTCATGTATTGCATGTAATTTCTCACATCGTTGATTGCATTAATTGCATTTTCAAGGGATTCTATATCTTCTCTTGAGAATATAAAGAACCTTCTGTAAAGTGTAAGCGACTCTAGTTGTTTCGTTTGCATAATTATTGGTTTTTGTAGATTTAATTCGATTGATTTCTTTCCATCATCAGCTTTCAATGTATAATCATGGAAAATATGTAAATGAAGTTGCTTGCAGATACGTTCTACAATGTCTCCAACTGATTCTGTAGCTTCTACTTCGATATCTAAGCGATTTACATAAGTTGTTATAATGTGAACTGTAAATTTCTTTGGAAAAACATGGATCGCGGTATCCTCATTAATATCATAGCTCTCTAGTGAATTTATTTCTTTGAAAGGAGTTAAATTATGTTTTTTTCTCGATATAAATAAAGCGTAATCAATGTTCGGATCTAAATCAAGATGCTTAACACATGAACGCAATGTTCTTTCAAATGTGAAGTTCTTAAATAACTCACATGGTGGGCGAATATTATTTTCGAATTTGTAATAAACAGGGATCTGAGTTAATCCTTCAAATGTTTCCTCTTCTTCTGTAATTCCTAGATTGAAATCGACATATTCATTTGCTGCAATCGCGATTGGACTTGGATTTTGAAAAGTTTGTGGTTCTACGCTCAATATCGAAGCTGGTGCTTGTTGTGTTTGTTGTGTTACTCGGAGTTTTAGAGAGAAAAATGCCGCTGAATTGAGTATTTGTCCTGTATCTTCCTTGTCGACGATGAAAACTGATGTAGCTTTAACGATTTCCTGGTTTTTTAACAGGTCAGTATTATTCAGAAAATGCTGCACCAAAGCATCATCGAAGTAAACAACGACATAGTTTTCGGAAGGGGTTATTTTCAGATTATAACATGCTAAATAAAGGAAATCACTGCCCGTGAATTCGGTGCTGTACTTGAATTTCTTCATGGATGGTGACTTGAGATTGTTTACAGTGTACAAATCAAGAAAACCATCAATCATGAAATAAAAACTGAAAACTCCGAAAAATATAAAAATTCGAAAATTGACAAAAAAAATTGAATAAAAAAATTGATCTATAAATGATAATATAGTTACCCATTTCACATCAAAATCAAAACTTTACATGTCAAAATTGAGTAAGGAAATAGAAATAAATATTTATGTTCTACTGTATAATTGTCGATTTCTGTTGTTTTCATTGAAATTATTTGACACGTTTTGTCAATAGCTTGATCGTGATTTTACATGTCAAATAACATTCAAATATTGACAAAACTCAGTTTTTACATGACAAATAAATATTAAATTTGACTACATATTGAATTCCATTATATGGTTTCTATTTATAGAAGACAATTGCTGAACTATGATATGCTAATTGATATAAAAACGATGCTGCATGATAATGATTAACAATGCACTGTGTAAGGAAATACATCCAATAAATTTTTCATTTCTATGCATATACATTTCGTAATTTAATTACTAAATCGCCTAGATGCAAAAAAATTATTGCTAGTGTAAGTTTTAATAGATAATTTGGTCATACAGGTCTTGAATTAAATTATCGTTGAAATTCTTCGAATATGATGGATAAAAAGTATTATAATTCCTAGTAAAGCTGATTATATTATATTTTCTAGTTTTAAGCTGAATACCGAATCATATTTCAAAAAATAACTACTTGATTGAAATTTTTTGATATTATTAGATATTTTCAAGTGTTTTGATTTCATGTGTATTATATTAGTCGGATTTTGTTTTATAAATAATAGATTTTATGTGTATGTATAACATTATTAAAAAAAAAACAGCAATGATGATAAAAATATGTTTATACTAGCTTCAATCGTAATATTACAGCACTGTTATATACTCTATGCTTGATAGTTACATGAAAATGAAAATAAGAATATTCAATTTATGATATAACGTAGTGAATATTGTAGATATTTCCAAACATTATGTGCATCATTTAAATCATATTCTGTGATTCATATTAGATGTATACTAATAAATTATCAGATAAATGTTCAAAATATTAGAAAAACAAAATTATTTTAAGAAAAGGATACTTTCATTGGCATTATATGAATCACTATAGGCATGATATATGATTGTTATTGGATAAAAACTAGAAAATAATGATAAAGATTTTGTTGTTGTAAATATTTGAAAAATTGAGAAATTTACAAAAAATATCACATAATGGAAATAAATAGATAAATAATTTTTTAAATTTTGGAAAAATTGTCAGATTTTTAAGGTACTAAAAAATGACCTCGTTTTTCCGGAGGCCGAGCAATGCTGGCTCTTCCGATTGTATGGGGTCTGAACATTATACAACCATCCAAAGCACTCTAAAAGAGCTGCGGCGAACACCAGATCTTGCTGAAAAACAGAATTTAATGATGCAATTTTTAATCAGTTTCGATAATTTCATTGTTCTCGAATCTATCAAACCATCAAGCGCATATTTGATACCAAATCTGATAAAAGAAATGTTGGAAAACTCGAATTTGATTGATGGCAATGTTCCTCTTTCAATGCATTATATGAAAGTCTTATCGAAATTGTACAATATAGCACCATTTACGATGAATCCACATGTTTTTTGTAACATATTAGTTTACTGTTGCAAAGTTTCAAAAACTCTCCCTAAAATTCTAACATTCTCACAGAGTTTTTTTGAAGCATTCCTCAAAAAACAACAATTCTTCACCGAATTTTCGTCTACATCACATTTTGAATTCATATTCAATAATATTTTCATTGAAAATCAAGATGAAAATGCAGCAAAATTTGTAAATTCGTTATTATTTAATGCAGATACGAAGCCATATTACAAATCCGTTAATTTTATGGAGATTTTCCAATTAGTTGGAACACTTATCAAAGATAACAGAATTCAAAATAACATGGCTGAGCAATCAGCACTGTTTATTGCAACGATGTTCCAATACGTATCACCTACTTCACGCCAAATTACAAAATTCTTTAACCAAAATTCCCTAATAATTTTTGATATCATGGTTTCACTTACATCATTCGAACTGAGAACAAATTGCTACAAGCCAATGCTATACGCGCAAAATGAGGATGGCTCGTCGCCGCCAAATCTTCAAATATTTAAACATCTCTATAAAATCTTCTCTGAGACTCCGCCAATGCAGCAGTCAATTGTCATGATGGTCTGTGAGTTAATAGAAAAGATTCCAGAGTCGATAACTAAATTAGACTCAATAATTCCGATTCAAAATTGGATGAATTGGAATACACCGATTTTAGTGGATATTTCGTATTTCCTAGTTGTTATTGATAAGATACAGCCTAAATTGGTACTCAAATGTCTTCCAATTATATTCAACGCAATTATTAGAATTGATGCATCAATAGACAGTCTAATAATATTATTACAAGTACTTCAAAGCCAAATTTCGAAGAAATATATATCATATAACGCGTTATTAGAGACAAATTTTCTCTCTGCCTTCATTGTTCAGCTTCCATCAAATTTAACTCAAGCATTATATACGAAATATGACCATTTCTCACCACTAGTTTTATCATTGTACTCATTAGAAGGCGCAATTTCATTCAGACCGTCAGTTTTCAAATCAGTTATGATATTAGATTTACCAGATTTAAATAATATATTAACACAGTTCATTTCAATATCACCTGATGTTTCAATTATTAAGATGCTTCTAGATTATATAGAGAAAACTGGAAAACTATCATTATTGCAGTCCTTAAATTCGGTTTTAGTTTTTTCTCCTGATGCTGCTGTTAATTTTGTTGCTTGCAATGGAATTGACTGGGCATTTGCTAATCTACAGCTTGAGAATTTAGTAGAACTGTTGGCTGCTTTAGTTTGCACAAGAAGATTCGATGAACTCGAAAGCAAAATAGAAAGTTTGAAAGAAAAACATCCATTATTGAATGCGTCACAAGAACTCCTCGAAAAAGTTATATTCGGACTCAACGTTGCACAATGCAGACCAATTCGTGTTCATTCACTTGTTCACTTGCTTGATAAGCCGATGAAACTGGATCCATATAATGCCTGGCTTCTTGGCAGTGCATTTATAGAACAATCTCTTAAAAGAACGAACGATATTTTCGCTGTTCCAATGATTGATCAAATAGCGAACAGATTTTTGCAGTCGAAGTATCTTAAGATGCTTTTGGAAAGACCATATGATCTAGAAAGATTCGTTAACACTTCTTTCGATCATTTCCAGTTGTACCAGTTTTATCCTGGAAACACTGATTTATTCTTCGACATACAATTTGTTGGTCTTTCATTCTGGTTTAGATCAAACAGTTCTACTGTTCATTCCCTCAGAGGATTCAAGACTGATGTGTTAAATCTGACACTCGACGGTTCAAAGATAATGATACAATGCGAAGACACTCAATATTCGATGAACATTAATTTAACGAAATGGAATTTTGTTGCCATGAAATTAGAGTCAACATTAATGAGTACTTCTTTGGCATTATTCATCAATGGAAGAGTTTTCACTTTCCAGTTAAAGCAAAAGAGAAACTTATTGACTTCAGCGAGATTTTGTGCTGCATCGAAAGATCTGATATTCATTGGTCCTGCAATTAGATTCACAAAATCGCCACCAAGGAATTACAACGATTTATATGGAATGGGACCGCATTCAATTAATTCTATTTCAGATGATGAAATTATTGTTACTCCAAATGGTTTAGACAGCCACAATTTCAATGTTTTCATTCCACCTAATTTGGTCTGCGTCCCTTATTTCGGCTTCCCGATGCACTTTTTGAGCAACTCTCCTCAAAGAACACTTTTAGCTGCATTAGGTGCATCACAGAACGCTAAACAGTTTGGAGCAGTCTTCCACACGTTATTGAATATACAAGACATCATGCACTATGATGCAGAAAGGTTCTATTGGATGTTAATCGGTGCTTTTACAAATTGCCATCCATTCATGTCGAGGCCTTTATTTATGGATTTTTTGGATTCATCTTCCAAAAATAGTAAAAGTGAAGGAGCCTTGACAAGCATTTTACTACACAAGAAGATGTGGGATAATGTTAATAATGACATTTTAGTTGATGCTATTTTCGAGAGATTCGATGGAATTGATTTTCATTCTGTGGCAAATTTCGAAATATTTTTGACAAAGAAAATCATGGATAACAATGCAATGCCTGCAATGATAACATCATGTCTCAACAACATATCAAAGCTTCCATCACTTAAAAACTATTTAAGAGCTTTATTAAAGATAGGCAGTGTTGAAATACAAAATAATATAATTGACGCATTGACAAATTTCATTGACAAAAAGAACTTCGAGATTATTATAGATATTGCTCCATTTAATTCATTGCTACAAATATCATTATTATCTGATGTTGCAATGAAAGCGAAAATCATTCATTTAATGTCACTGATAACAAGTTACAAAGATTCTTATATAATCGCGAGTAGATCAATGCTAAAGGTTATCGCGATGTGCATTTACGATGAAAATGTTTGGAAAGATGTAATTGTAATGGCAGACCAAAGCCATAACACAGAAGTTTTCCAATTCGCAATTGTCATGGTTTGTGTTGGAGCGTCAGCTGTTTACAGAGGAAGAAATGAATTGTTCCAATTTGTTGATGCTCTTTCTAGATTTTTGCTCAACAAAATCAATTTCGTTATCGAATCAGAAAGATGCGTAACAACCTTATGTTCTTGGCTTCCATTGTGTTTGAATATCAAAACCATTAAGGAAAGACTAGAACTGTATTCGATAAGAACAACACAAGAAAAGATTCCAAAAGAAACATTTGAAATTGATGCATCGAACTGGTCAAACTATGATAAGATTTTAGGCAAAATTAATGTTGAAATTCCATCAGAAGATGTCAGCTGTGTTGATTTCCTTATCGATCTTCTTGATTGCAACAATAATATCGAATTGAAACAAATTCCATCATTAATTTTGTTCATCAACCAGTTCTTGATTATGTCAAATCAATCAACGAGTTGTATCTTTTTGCTGGGCTTCTCGACAATTTCAAAACAGAGATCTGATATATTCATAAGACATTTTATCATCAATGTTTTCAACTACATCTTAACAAATAATCCAAAACAAGGAAGCATCCAAGATTTATTCATTACTTTGCTGTTTTTATCAAACTCCGGTTATTTGAGTGGTTTCGAATCTGACGTTTTCCTGCAGCTATTAACATATATCAATTCATTGTTAGGAGCACAAGGAGACATGTTTTCTCCTGCAATGGCAACAATCATCGACAACTTATTGCAGAACTTATTCATCCATTTGGCTGACGACAAAATTCCTTTAATTGTTTCTCACATTGTTTCTTGTTTCAAGGCTTTCATACAGTTAATAGATATAACGAAATCAATTGACTCATGGTATTATTTACTGATGACTGCTAAAGCAAACTTAAACATGTTCAATGAGAGAATAGCAAAATATTTCCCAGATAGCATGGTTTTGGCTAAGAAAGGCGACTTTGGCGTCTTCGAGGCTGCATACAAATCAAAAAGCATGGATGTTTCTGTCATGATTTCTTCGGTAAATGTCAGAGATGTTGCTTTCAAGGAGATAAATCAGCTGGCAATTGAATCCCATAAAACAGTTTGCATCGCTAAATTATCGAAAAAAATTTTCGAAGAATTAATGTTTGCAACATTATCTTCACTCAATAGTGAATTCATTGTTTTGGAAGAAATGGTCAGCTGGACATCATTCATCGCTGAAGTAAAAGATGCGAAAAGTGATATCGAAAATTATGCACCAAAAGCCTATACATTATCACCGCGTTCTTATCCATTCTTGCCGCCGAGATTGCTAACACCTTGTTTCTTCTCTAAGAATGATGTTGAATATGCAGGATACACGAATAAAGCTGTTGCTGAGCATCCAAACAACATGATGGACTTATTCTTAAAAATTCATAATAGTGATGGTTCTCCTTTATTCAAATATCCAATTGTCTTGACACGCAACACGCAAAACATCAACTGCGTTGTTTTCTTCTTCCAAGGCGCTTTAGATATAATAACATTCGCAACTTTTCAAGGCGAGGTTTTAACACTACACGAAATTTCATCAGATATGACAAGAAGTTTGTTGAATGAAGCAATTCAAGGCGACTGGGGTAGTACATCTATTTTCGCTGGCAGAATTGTTATTCACGTCAAACATTCTGATTTAATTTACGCGATAAGGACTGAAGATTCGTATGTTTTCTGGGGCTTCGATGTTGGCAGCTTTAGAATGACTTTATTGCCAAATCATGCATGTGAGCTCCAACCATATATAAACAAGCTCTGCGAAAAGTGTTTGGATGCAATGCCACCTTTCCCTTTCATTCACAGAGTTAAATCGATTGAAGAAGCTCTCCAAAAGTTTGCAAATGGTTGGATAACAGCCAGCGATACTATGTTTATCTACAACGCATTGACAGGCAGATTTTTCATTAATTATTTGAATCAGCCTGTTTTCCCTAATTTAGATTTTCCGGATGAAATCTTGGATAACATATACAGGACGAGAAACAAATTGAACAATGCAGTCAAATTTACAAACACATATCTTAGTCCTAAATCAACTGTTGAAAAGTCCAGCTCACGCAGACAGGATTTAGCGAGAAGAAGTTCAACACCAGACATTTTCACTCTACACAAATCATCAATAACATCAAAGCCAGCATTTATCGATGTCGGCAAAATCGTTATTGATGATTCAGGAATTTCTCCTTTAGACATAGCAATCCCTGAACTATTAAAAGGAGGACAACGAGCAGCCGCTATGATTCTAGATAAAATGGAGAGTGAAAAAGAAATAAATTCAATCACTTCATTCTGCCACAAGTTAAGAAGACTGTCAAATGGTTTAGATTTTCCAGTTAATTTCAGTCCAAAATCGAAGAGTTCAGGAAGAAAGAATTGTTCATCAATTCATTCTTTCTTCACTCCACAAGTCACAAACATCAAAGCACAAAATGTAATGTTCGAGATCGACAACATTAAATCAGTGAATCCATCTACGCAAAGACTATTTTGCACGCGTGATTTAGTCTTCGAACTTGATAATTCTAATTTATCGATTGTTGTTAGAAACATCAGAACTAACAACATTGTTTTCAGGAGATGCTCGCCAACATTCGTTTATGCGTCAGGCTTGGCTGTTTCCGACAATGGACTAATTTTAATTGTTGACTATGAATTTTGCTTGTCCAGATCATTCAGGGTCAAATATGAAGGAAATGTTCCTGTAGAAATCACTTCATTGTCAGCTCTTTCTTTACCTTACAAGCCTGTCTCTGATATATCAGGATTCGACTGCATTGGAGCCACAGTTTTCGGAAGAACTTTAGTTCTGTGGGAAGTTTTCAGCGGAGCCATTCATAGGAAAGTCGAATTATCATCAAAAGTCGTTTGCGTCAAATTCGATGAAAACTCGAATTGCATTTGGATAATAACAGTTTCGTCTCTCGTTATCATTTCAATCAATGGAACAATTCTTATCGAAAAACAGCTGAAACAGCAGCCTTCCGCAATATCAGTTTTCCATTTATCTAATTCAGTTTCAGTGAGAGCTGCAATTATAGGATTTATCAACGGTGCTGTATCCATTGTCACCTATAGACCTGATTACAGCACAGTCGAAATCAAAGAATTGCAATCTCCTCATTTGAAAGAAATTGTTTCCATTGCTATGCACCAAACCAAGTATTGCTTCACAACATCAGATGTTGACAGCACTGTTGTGTTATGGACGCCTATGGGCTTGTCTTCTCCTAGGCTCAAGCACGATATTCTATCAAGATGTCCAATTTGTGGCAGTATTGCCTCGGAACAATGCACATCATGCTCCAGAATATGCTGCAAGAGATGCTGCATGAACAATAGTTGCCTGTTATGCGCAGGTTTATCATATTATGTTTAGAAATATTTTTTTATATCATGTAATTAGCTTGAGGTTGTTTCCACATAATCTCAATAAATATATTTGTTTGTTTTTTTTTTCAAAATTTCATAATTTTTACATATTTATTCGAAATTTTTAAATTTCTTGGACAAAGAAGCTTTGACTAGTTAATACTTAATATACTGCAGTTGTATAATCAATAAAAGTGATTTATCCATTCTAAAAACGAAGAAAATGAGATGAAAAATTAAAAATAATCGAAAAATATCGAATTTTTGGTATGAAATGGTGGCAACATGCTGTAAAAGTGGTGTATATGTATGATTTTGTTGGTGCCTGTCTTTCTTTATACTATTAATAAGGTGAAGTTTACAAAAAAAAAATGAAATGAAAATTTATTCATAAAACAATGCATAGCTTGGTAAAAATTTTTAAAAGAAAAAATTGAGAAAAGGCATCAAATTTGATTGAAACGAAAATGATGTGAAATTATAACAATCAAAATTTATATAAACATATATAAATACTCGAAAAATGTAAACTATTCAAACATGTATTGTAAACTTTTCAAAATAATTTCCCATCAAAATCATTATCCATTTTTATATATAGATTATTATTTAGAAAAATTAGATAAAAAATGTAAAGTAATCAAACTTATTATGTAAATTTCTCAAAATAATTTAGATATAAAATCATTATTCATTTTTATATATAGATCATGATTTCATAAAAATTGATAAAAAAAATGTAAATCGGTTAAAAAAAATGGGTGCTTTCACGTCCGAAGACATCCGGGCCTATCAGGCTCATTATGCCATGCCCAAGAGGCCGCCTGGCTACCAGTCTATACGAACGAGCAAAAAAAGCACTGTTTCCATGCATAAAACAGTGAGAAAAAATGGCGGAGTCTGGGTTTTGCGTAATTTCGATCAGCCGTGCCCAGGACCTCGCGTAGGGCACTGCTCTGTCTATGTGCCGCAATTCAACTATGTTGTAATCTGCTACGGAACATCGCCTGACGAACAAATGTATAATGATTTCTGGTTCTTGGATTTAAACACGAATAAGTGGACGCAAATAAATGTAGACTCATCATCCGTGCCACCGAGGTCGGGCGCAAGAGCTGTTCTCGTTGGAATTGATTTATGGATTTTTGGAGGAACCTCGGATAGTGCATTTCTTGACGATTTGCACGTCGTCAACCTCCAGACAGGCGTTGTCACCCGTCCAAAGACGACAGGCGACGCTCCTTGCCCGAGGACGAATCATATCATGGGATATTACGAAGGAAAGATATTAATTTATAGTGGATCAGATGTGAGCATCCACACAGATATGTATATCCTCGATATCGAGACTCTCCATTGGACACAAGTCAACTTAAATCACGGAAGATCTGCAGCTTGCTCAGCGATGATCGGTGACAAGTTATATGTATATGGTGCCTCTCAGACGGCTGGGTTCCTCGTTTTCGACTTCCAGCCTGCTGACGGCGTCGTTTTGAAAGTTTCGGGCGTTTGTCCGCCTCCAACAGTCACAAATGCCAGCCTCGTTCCGTTCGATGACTACCTGCTTTTAGTTGGCGGTGAATCAGGAGACGACTCGCAAGGAGATAATCAGTTTTCGCCAATTTATTACTACGATATCGAAAAATCTCAATGGAATATCTTTAATATACAGCCTGACAATGTAACGACATCGCAGCACGATGGAGCTTACGATAAAAATGGTTATTTCCTTGCTCCGACGATTTCGCAGGCAACTGCTGCCTACAACGCGCCAAATCGCGAAATTTCCATCTTCCTGGGAGAACCACACGCTGATCCACCATCGCAATACGTCATTACTGCTTCTAATGCACTTGCTGCATTACACATCCAGAAAGATATGCTCGATATGGTTCCAAGGAAATAATTTCCCATCGCAAACGGAAATCTTTATTGTTATTATACTTTAATTAGTTTTAAAATATGGATATTATTTTTAGTATTTTATTTTAATTATCATAAAGACTTTTTATTTCGATATGCTTCTTTTTGGCTCATCAACATTTACCATTTTCATGATTTTTTTTTTTCAAAATTTATTTAGTTTTAATAATTTTAGAGTGATTGTAAATTTTTAACTATTAACAAATAATGCAATAGATTATATAATACCCAGTAAATCTAAATATCGGGTTTATATGAATTTCTATTGAATAATCATCAAAATAAAATAAATATTTTGACGATTGAAAGCGATTTTCAGTATAATTATTCCAAATATATCATGACATATAGAAATTGAATTAAAATATATATCTTAACAAAGAAAAAATAAGATTTTCAATCAAATCATTAATAAAATGTGATGATTTCGTAATTAAATATTTTGTATATTTAAAAATGGAGATATTTATTACGTATTTTAATCTAACATACAATGAAATTAAAGAAGCTTCGGCAAGAAAAACGCAATTAAAATTGGAACAACAATAATTGCTATTAAAGCATATACAAATCTACTAGAATACACGCTATTGACTACATTGATATCCAAGAACGCTGATTCCTGGATGTCTAATATAGATTGCTCTAATAATGGGCATTGATCTAAATAAGTTAGATTTCCGCTATGATGGACTGGCAGTTTGTAGCTTGCTGGCAAACAACTGTATTCTAAGAATGAAACTGATGAGTTTCCTGAGCCGCAAATTGGAGTTTCTACGTCTTTTTTAATGAAATTCATTCCAAAGTGAACAACTGAAAGTGTTGCATACGAATCTTTAAGGAATAACCCAGCACATTCTTCTGTGGCTGTGTTATTCGAGAAGAATCCTTCAATTCCTTCGAATGCAGATGAAATAAGATAAACGGCTGCTGTTTTTGCTATATTTTGATATAAAGTCATCTTATTGAGGATAATAGTAGAATAGTTTCCGTAGAATACAGCTCCTAAATTATTTGCTTTGCATTTCGTAAATTCAGACATTTCTATATCTACCTTTGAATTATCGAGATAAAAGGCTCCTCCATTGTTAGATGCAGAGCAGCCGTGATATCCAACGAATCTAAGCTCAATCATCGATTCTGTTGCGTAAATTGCTCCACCGTTGACTGAATTGCAATTTTCAAATGAGCAGCGTGCAATTGATGCTGAAATGCGTGTAATTGTAATGGCTCCACCGCGATTTTCTTTACTTGAAGTTAAATCTCGGAACAAACTCGAAGAAATCGAAACACCAGCATCTTTAGTAGTGAGAACAAGTGGTTCTGTTATTATATTTTGGTAAACTATTCCTGAATTTGATTCAAGCGGAGATTTTGAATTGGAAAAAACGCAGCCTTTGATATTTAACTGATGAAAAGATCCTTTAACGATTTTTGCAGCTGATCTTGTGAATATTGTGTTATGTAAATTTAACATATTCGCGCTGAATTTTGAATTTGATAAAAATAAAGGATGTTTCGTGTAAGAGAGCTGAACTTCTTTCTTGGAAACAAATGTTATATTATTTCCGTTAAAAAGAGGAGCAACTCTTTGTAAAATATCTGATGAATAAGATAAATGGAAAAGAAAAGAAATCATTATGATAAAAAGTGACAAATTTACATTGTCAGATTTTAAAAAATGTAAATTTACAAATGTCAGATTTTTATTCAAGGGGGTGCATCCAAACAATTTTCTTTCATTCTCAACGAGTCTAATGGGTCTATGTGACTTTTTGCACTCATTGAATAATAAGGGCTTAAAAAAATTGCGTTGTGTTGTTGCACCTTTCTTATAATGAACGCGTTTGAAGTACAAAGATGTGACGATGGAAAATGTCATGAATTTGATAAATGATATGAATCACAATGCTTTGTTTCGGTGTCTGACACATCATGGGGTGATACTAAACACTTTGTATGATAAATGTTCATATAAACATTTTCTTATTTCCCTTTCCTATTAAATTTGAGCTGATTTTTGGTGATCATTATATGATTCATATGACTATTTTTCCTTCTTTGTTATAATGATCCATGTAATTTAAATCATCATATAAAAAGTATTTTTCGTAGTCTTTTGGATCAAATGTGTCTGGAAACAGTTGAATCATGTTGTATAAAAGGTGTCTACTAAATATGCTGTTTGATTCGATACAAAAATTAACAAAAGATTTCGCTTTATCAGCTGGATTATGTCCACAGCTTGTATCCTTCCAAAATATCACGAATACTTCAATGATACAACGTTCTTTCCTTGAATCATAAGCGGATGAAAAATATTTGCGTTTTTTCTCGACATCTTTAGCTATTTTGTCCATAAAAATGTACCAAATAGGGTGATTTTCTGTTATTGACTTTTTTACAACATCATTATCTGTTTTTAAACAATATCGAAGAGCATAATACATCCAATCATCAGTATCGAGATATTTAAGTAGAACTGTTAAGTGTGGTGTGAATTCTGGGTATTTTAGAATGATATAAGTAACTTGATTCAACACAGACTGATCTGGCTCCTTTTTAAGCGCATACCATGTATGTGCGAAGTTAAGGGCACTACGAAGTGCTTGTTTATCAACATCAGATATCATTTCCAAACTATTTAAGAAAAATGATGAAACTTTATCTGAAGTTTTTCCTTTTCTTTTGGTAAAAGTCGCTTCACATGATCCTTCGCAAAATGAATATAAAATTTCATTCCTTTCTACTTCTTCTTTTTTAGTTTTGCGACGTCCTCTGGACATCAACAAATAAAATGACTCATTATAAAAAAGATATAAACATAAATATTCACATAAAAGTGTATTTTCATGCTATCAAAACTTAGATCGTTGAAAATATATTTTGATAAAAATAAATTCAAATATTATTCTAATATTTATTAGTAAAAAGTGAAACATACAAATCATTATAATTATTTCTAAGTTTTAATCAAAATATAATAAACATATTTTTAAATCTAAAATTAATCTGAGATTTATTAGTAAAAAGTGAAAAATATAAATTGTCATAATTATTTCTTTATTTAAATCAAAATATTATCAAATTTATTTTTAATATCAGAATTTTGTCATTGTTTACCAGTAAAAAGTGAAATATATGATTATTACAATATGTTATTAAATTTTTAGAAAAAAATTAATAAGTTTCAAAATTTTAGCAAAATTTATGAGTAAAAAGTGAATTATAGATCATAATGAATCCAATTTTCGTAATATTTTTTAAAATAAATTTTGATCTAAAATCAGATGAAAATTTATATGTAAAAAGTGAAATTCATTATATAAAGAAAATAAATATGAAGAATTTTCGATAAATTTTTTGCGCGCGTTTAGAAATAAAAAAAAAATGAACAATGCTGGCGATTCCTCGCTAGATGAGGAAGGCAGCCAGATGAATTTACGTTCATTAAATGACAGACTTCGAATTCTTACCAATGAAAATATGAGTTTAACTGAAAGAAACAAAGAATTAGAAGAAAAATTACTCACACAACGCGAAGAATTCCTTGAAATTTCGAGGACGAACCAAAGACTACAAACTAAAAACCAAGCACTCGAAATGAAAGTTGATAATCTCGAATTAAAAATTAGAGCATTAAACGAAGAAACGCAACAAGGGTCTTCATTCATCAAAAAACGTGATTTAGAAATTTCTGATCTCAAAGCACAGATAAGAGCGTTCGAATCACTCGGATTAAAGCATAGACAGGATTTTATTACTTTTCTAGCTGAGAAAAAGCAATTATCAGACCAAAATCTTCAATTACAGGCCCATATAAAGGATTTGGATTCTGCAATTGAAGACTTAATGCAACAAAATCAGCAAATTTCAAAAACATTGTCTAATTCGGAAGAAAGAAATCGTCAATTACAGATTGAAATAGATAATGAACAAAGAATGTGCATGTTGCTTGAACAAGAAGTCTCTAAAGCAAGAAATTTGGATAAAACGTTATCACAAACTCAACAAAAGGATAATTTGCGTATGGAATCTTTTGCTGAAGTCCAGAAGCAGTTGATTATCTCAAGGAATCAAGTCAAAGAGCTTCAAATCAAGAATGAAAAGCTGAGGCAATTCGAAGAAAAAGCAGCAAAGCTTGAAATTACAGTTTCACAGTACAGAAAGGCCATGCAGAAGCTAAAGAAACAGCTGGAAGATAAAGAAATGGAATTGGAGCCATATCGAGACAGATCAGAAAGATATGTCTTCCAAATCGACGAATTGCGCGAAAAGAACAGAGTGACAACAGAATACGCAGAGAAACAGATCCAGATGCTCAACGAAGAAATCATTGCACAGTCAAAACGAATTGACGACATAACAAATGATTTCGTCAACAAAGAACTCGAACTCGAAAAAGCGAAGAAAGACATGGAAGAATTGCAAATACAAGTCACCAACTACGAGAATGGAACAATGGGCTTGGCTGAGGCTGCTTCTCAAGCTCGCCAATTGAAGACATTAGTTTCAGTGAGAGATGCATTCATTGCAGATTTGGTCAATCAGATTAATATTTTCGAGAGAATTATCGTAACTATTGAACCTTATCTACCGCCAACATTCGACTTCCAGGCATTCTACAATGAAGTATTGGAGAACCAGGCACAAGACATACAGAAGAGAACTGAAAGGAAAGCTTTGGAAATTCTGCAAACAACATTGGCTGTACATAAGAATAAACCGATTTCTGAAGTCAAAATTGTCGTCGGAGGAGAAAGCGGAAGACAGCACGCCACAGTTTTCTCTAAGCCAGGGGCATTCAGCACAACAAATACGCAGGAATTAATGGATGATTCTTACGAAGAAGAAGACTACGAAGAAGATTATTACGAAGAAAATGAGCCAAGCTTGGCTGATAAAGTTAAAGGCTCAAAACTTATGAGAGTTCTTTCATTTAGCAACCAGAAGCCGCACAACAAGACAATAGACGCAACAGAAGGAATGGTGACACCTAAACGCGAATCGAAGAAGCAGACATCATCGAAAGCTGTTCAAACTGATCCAGTGGAGCCATACGATCCATACGAAACTCCTCCTTTCACGAAAGACGACATGGATGAGTGGGCGAGGACATTGCAGGAGAAATACATAGAGCTGAAGCAGCTACTAAGGAAGCTCAAAGGAGAAAATTCAACTCTCAAAGAACAATCTGATAATTTCTCACGACAAAATGCTGATTTGGTTTTGAAAGTTAATGATTTGACGCAAGAATTAAACGCTTTGTCAAAAGATGCAATGAACGCAAATAATACAGCGAACGCAGATGGAAAACGCGTGCCAAAGAGTGCTAAATTAACACAAACAGAAGGCTTGTTCTTGAACTTGGAAGTTTCTAGGCCTGCTTTCTATTCTAGATATGATACTACTGGCCAGTTGATTGTTGGCGGAGAGCTCGCATATCCATCTGATGATTTGATGTTTGTTTTGTCACAGAGACAAATCGACGAGAACAATTTGTTGGAAAACTTGAAGCAATTAAATCTCAAATTAAGCCACGACGTTGACGAGCTGAGAAGAGGAACAGCAGACAAAGACAAGAGAATTGCCGACCTCGAAAACTTGCTGAGAGAAAACCAGAGAACAATCGAATTACTTCAGAAGAAACTCGAAGATCAAAGAGCATCATTCAAAGAGAAATTCATCAACCTCAAGAACGAAGCAGACAGATATGTTGAGCAGAGGATCAAAGACGCATTAGACTTAAGAGCAGTTCAAGATCAAAACGGAGGACCTCTAGGAAAGGATAATCTTGGTGATGTAGCACTAGAGCTGAAGAGAAAGAACGCGAAAATTGCAGAGCTCACAGATCTACTTAAAGATAAAGATGATGCAATTCGCATGGCAGAAGCTCAGAGAGATGCTGCTCTGAAGAAACTCAATGAAAGAACAGAAGAAACATTCTCAGAGTCCACAGCAACATTAGACTCAAAGACTCCAACAGCGACAGCGAATGCTGGCAATGAATACTTCAGCGAGCTCAAGCTGAGATATACAAAGCTGCAGAAGAAGTATAATGCTTTGCTCAAAGAATACAACATATTGAAGAAGCAGAAGAATGAAGGAACATTGTCTGGCTCGGATAAATCATCAACGAACGATGATATTATGCAGAAGGAGATGGCAAAGATGAAAGGAGTCAAGCAGAGAGCATTAATGGCTGAACAGAAGAATGAAGAACTCACTGGATTATTAAAGAAAGCAAATCAAACGATTGCACAGCTTAATGAATTGCTGCAGAGAAAGGAATCAAAACTCGATCGATTAACGGAGCAAGTTGATCAACTGAAACAGCAGAATACTTCATTGATACAGAAACAGCAAAATCCTTCTATCAAACAGAAATAATCGCGATATATTTATTTGTTATTTATATAAATAAAATTTATGAATTTTAGAAAAAAAATTCATAGATATCAATATGCATAAGATATTTTGTTTAAAAATTTTATTATAATCTTTTCCATTTTTTTCTCAATCTATATCTTAAGTTTCATTGAAAAATATAGAATAATTAGTGATGAAATATGCAATAAAATTAAGATGATAAACAAAATCATGCATAAAGACATGGATTGATTGTATAATGATAACTAAACTGTTTGAGATAAATTCTAAAATAAGAATAAAAAAATTATTTAATTTCAATATTAATAAAATTTAATCGATGTACTTTACTATATCTATATAGGAAAAGCTAAACTATATAGGTACGGATACTTTACAATAAGAGAATATGTTATTTATTAAATTGAATAAAATATTATTTTTTAGAAATAGAGGTTTTGATTAAAAATTAGGACATATAAGAAGTAGACTAAATGATATTCTACTTCCGAATTGGAAATATTAATTCTCCATATTTTACGGGCGTGATAGCAACGATTATTTTACATTGAATTATAACGATCATAAATTAAAATGCAAATATAATGTCCTAAATAATATATATCGATATTTCACTGAAATATCCAAAAATCTTAATTCAACAAATTTTCATATAATCAGATCGTCAACTTTTATGTGTAAATCAGATGCCTACGCCATAGAAATACTAAAAATAAGCCCAAAAATGATGCGAGTTTGAATAATCACGAATCAAAATTCGCAAAGAAAAAAAATCCCACAAAATCAATTTTTTAGTGAATAAGACGCTTTTTAAGGTGAAGACAAATATATCCTAAAAGTGGTTAAAAGCAATAAAAAAAATCAAAAAAAATGTTTTCGTTTCTGATTTTTTCAGGATTATCACAGAAAGCAATTATTTTTGATGCTGGAAGTAGCTCAACTCGTGTATATTTGTACGAATTCACGGATCCTAAGAATGCTACTTCTTTTTCTGCGATGATCGATGATAAAGGAGAACCTTTGAAGCTAAAAGGCAAATACAAACTATCCGATGTCGCTAATGATACGTCAATCATGGACAAAATCTACAAAGAATTGCTCACAGACTACGCAAATCTTAAAATACCAGAAAATGAGCAGCCATATGTCGAATTGATCATTTATGCTACGGCAGGTATGCGCCTTCTCCCAGAAGAGGACCAAAAGCGTGTATTAGATATCGCTTTTGAGAAAGCAAAGAATTCATTCAAATACATCGTAAAAAGAGAGAATTTCAGAGTAATCGAAGGATACGAGGAAGCTTTGTATGCATGGATAGGTGTGAATAGACTACGTCGTGCCTTTGGATCTGATATTTCAACTCTTCCAATTTTCGAATTTGGCGGAGCATCCGCACAAATTGCTACAGAAGTCAAGGGAAAGACAAATAACTACCTCGGACAGTTTACTCATAGCGTTGCAATTGGAAGTGACGAGTATAAAGTTTTTGCGCACTCATGGCTTGGCTATGGAGGCGATCAGAACGCAATTACAGTTCACAGAGAGATCCTTAAGACAGGCACGTACTCTCCATGCATCATTGAAGGTGCTAACCTTACATTAGAAATTGATGGAGCCAAAATAACATTTTTCGGCAAACCAGACTACCAGAAATGCTATGACCTTTATTCAGAGCTCGTTTTTAAGAAGGATGAATCAAAGAATTGCGAAGGTTTCCCAGTTATTTTCAAAGATGAAAAGAAAAACGTTTGTGTTCCCCTTCCTGCAAGGTTTGATAGAATCTATGCACAAGGTGTTATGCAATTGTCTGCTGAATATCTCAAAATTAACGAAACTTTAAATCTTCAAGATTACATAAATAAGTCTTGGTGGTATGGCAACCTCACATATCAGCAGGCATATGATTACAGCCCAGGATATGGATTTATTGACATGGCTTACCTTCAGCAAATTTTCTGCATTAATTTCTTGCAACGCGGCTTCGACAACTTTATTTCTAATGTTGTTATCAGAGCCCCAGCAAATATCAACGGTGTAGAGCCGCAATGGACACTTGGTGCAATTCTTGCTATTTATTCTTCAGATGTTCATATCAAGAAGTTGCTTCAGTGGTATCATTGGGTTATTATCGCCGTTGGTGCAGTCGCTATCATAGTTATTACAACTGTTATCTTGGTGATTTGCATCCACAAGAGAAAACCAAGTGAGCGAAACTTCAACACTGTTGATGGTAATAGCTTATTGATCTAACCTTAGAATAGTAAAATTAACATTAAAAAAAAAAAAAAAAAAATTGAAATTTGAAATTCATATACTATATATAGCTTTCTCATAAGAAATTTTAGCGTTTTATATTTCTTATTTTACAAAATCAACCATGAATATTAAAATTTAACAGGTTTACTAAATTTTTATAGTCCTCCCAAAATTAGTTTTCTGAGCTATCATAGAAAATTTTGTGAAGAAATAATCCTCCTTCGTAATTATGTCT
>MRSU01003464.1:0-26468 GCA_008369845.1 Trichomonas gallinae | reverse complement strand
AAATAGGTTCAAGAACATCATGATTTTTAGCATGAAAAAAATTGTGATGTTTACATTTTACAATACGGTGCACCCTTAATGTTTTTAAAACCAAACTATTGTCAAGAAAGGACATGTATCTTAATATGGATATGATAAACTATGTAGATTTATAAAACGCCTAAAATGATTAAATATATATTTTCATTTGAAAAGGAATCAAGCAAGTATTCAGTTTGCAATTTTTGGACAATGATAAGCATATATAATTAATTATCTCTCCCTTTGACCATTTTAAATACTCGATTAAAATTTAGATAAATAAAAAACATAACAAATAAATATATGCAAATTACAATCTCAAGTCTTGTTTGACACTATCATTTGTATCTTCTTCCATATCTTTGTTCATTATTAATAGAACGTCTACGTCATTATGCTCACCAGAACGGCCGGTGAACAGCCAACAGCCGAGCAAAGCGATAAAGACAATGCAGAAGATGAACGAGACAACGATTTCTATTGTGCGAATCAAATACGGATCATTTTCTATTAAAATTGGGCCCCCTGTTGGCTTTTTAACTTCCGATGGTGTCGGTCTGTATCTGTAGAAGATTCTGTCTGACTCATTCGGGAAATCGGCAAAGCTAGGAACCGACGAATCCAAGATAAATTCGACTGATATAGGTTCATCAGCAATAATGCTGTAGCTCTTTGCTTTATTGCTGGAGTAAACGTTTTCATCGAACGTAACAGAGCAGTCATTCATAAGGAAAACACTGACGCTTTTTGTTTGCGGCGGAGCAATCGAGAAAGAAAGAGTTATTTTGCTCGCAAATAACAATAGTGAGGTCTGTTCTTTGCCATAGAATGGAATCTGATCTAGTTTTACGTTCTGTGTTGCAAGAGAATAAAGGATGTTGTCTGACGAAATCATGGAATTTGAATTAATTTGTCCATATGTACAGTAGAGTAAGTCAATATGTATAGGATTAAGAACAGTTAATGCAGTATCATTAAGAAGAGTTAATATAGTTATATTTGTTGAGTTATATATTGTTGCGTCGCAATTTACAAAATCCATAATAAAAGAATCGACTTCACCATATATATTGACTTTAGCTCTCTTTATGCCATTAAATCTCACTGTTTTTCCGATATAATTCGACAAATTAAAATCAAAAACTTTGCAATATATGTTAAGGACCATTTGAAGTCTGTTTGACATTATACTTGGGCACAAATCCGTCTTTTCAACAGGAACTGCATTCTTAGGAACTTTTTCAATATTGGAAATATTATTTTCATATAAATAAAGACTCATCTGTAACATATTGATTAAAATTGGATTTTCCAAATCAAAAATATGGCTAGGATAAGTTGAATTCGTATAAATTTTTGGTGAAACAATTTTGATTTTTCGATCTGATTTTAGATCACTCCAGCCATGGAAATCAATAACAGACATTCTTTCAAAGTATATCGTAGGAATAAATGAAAGTGTATCGTTATTTGAAAAAGATCCAATTATATCCATTGACATGGAAGACGAAAATATATTAATATTCATGTAATTATGACTTATGTCTGACTGATATATCTTAATTGATGAGTTTGTGAAATAGATTTGATTAATTTCGTCAAATATATTTAATGTTGCATTATCTTGGAGAATTGAAATATCACTTATATCTCTGCAGTTTGTTAAATTGATTTCGTTTATAATTTTAGCATTTTTAATTGAATAAATTTTCGAACTATTTAATGTGAGTGAGTTTATTGTAGAATTTTGCTTGCAATCTAGTTCAACATTGCAATTTTCGAGATATAAACTTGAATTGATGAAAGTTGAAAGGATCGAAAAGTTTTTAATTCTATTTAATGAAAATAATCTGATGGTACTATTGGTAAAATTTAAGTTCTGCAGTAAGTTAAGCGTATTATTCAGGTTTTGTGCAAAATAGATGTAATATTCGAAATTGGGAAATAAAGTCTTGAGCGTTTCTCCATTTGTTTGATTGATTTCGGTAGTATTATCAGGACACAGAACACTGTCCCTATCTGAATAAAGGCAAAACCGTTTAATATTCAATGCTAAATTCAATAAAAATATCATGAAAAAAAATGATTTCACTCTACAAGTTGATCTTTTTATTATCACCCAATACTGTTATTTGCCTGAATGATTTTCGATAATATTTGAATTTCAAAAATATTTAGTTTTATATTGCGTTTTAAGTTTAATCCTTAAAAATTATTATATACTTCTTATATATATGCAAATGAAAGGACAAAATTAGTGAAATGCAAATAAAAATAAGGATAATAAAATTTCATTCATTGTTATCTTTTAAAAAAAATATAATGAACACTCAGAATTCTTTGATGTCTATTAAATATCGCGAGGTTTGATTCTAATAAACAAAATAATAAAAAAAAATTTTAAAATAAAAACAAACATAATAATATATTACAAATCATCAACAACAACGATGTCTTTGGAAGAATTTTGCTCTGCTTTTTCTTCTTCTTCAAAAGAAGAAGAACTTGATGAAGATGTTTTACTTGATGCGATTAGAGCTTTCAATGATTTCGATCTTTCTTTAAATTCTTGAATCTGTTGCTTTAAAGTTTTGTTATTGTTCTCCAAGGTGTCATGCTTAAGTTGCAATGTATCAATACTACTCTTTAATTCATCAATTTTCTCTTGTGACGGAGGATCATCAAGAATTGATCTGATGTAGTTGATTTCATCTTCTGTGTAATCTATTTTGATTGTTTCGGGTGGATCTGCAAATTTTTTGAGTGAATTTTGAATTACATTTGCTTCTTTTTGTAATTGAAACGTTCTATCTTCATCAGATGTTTTTAATTCTTCAGTTGACCGAATTTGGCTCTTTAATCGTCGATTCTTCTGCAATAAATCGTTTTCCAAAAGTTGCAATTCTGTTAATTTCATTCTAAGTTCGCTGGTTTCTTGTAAGATCAATTCGTCTATATTCTCTGCTGTGCCACCTTTGTATTTTTGAAGAATCTCTGTGATTTCATCCTGAATTTTGCTTCTTTGCTTTTTTAATTCTTCAATTTCGAGATTTTTCATGGTAATTTGTTTGTTTGTGTCTCCCATGTTTTTTATACTATCTTTTAGTAAAAACTCGAGTTTGCTCTGCGAATTTCGCATGATTTGCTGGTTGGCTTCTGTTTGCAGATTATAAATTTCTGATGCCAAACGAATTGCTTCCAGATTTAGCGCACTTGCATCTATGTGAATAGAAAATCCTTGATTTTGCTGTGCATTTCGTAATTTAACAAATCTTCGTTTAATATGTTTAGTATCTTTATATAAAACATCCGCTGCTAAATTGTAGTTAAGCTTTTCATCTTGATTCTGTGATTCCCGTGCAAGCTGAGAGATCAAACTGATCATTCTTGCGACTATTTGAATCTGATTTTCTCGTTGAATTGGATTTTTTCCTGGCTTTGGTACTGCATCGACTTTACTTAAGATTCTTTCGGCAATAGTAATATTTTCATCAAGCAAATCTCGTTTGGTAGAAATTCCTAAATATTGCTGAAAAATTTGCTTGTTTCCTTCCCCACCAAACTCGGAGACATCTTTGTCGTAAAACTGTATTTCGTTATCTGATATAAATTTACCGTAATCATAGCATAATTTTTTTATCGTTTCAGATGCTGCATAATATTTTGCATGTATCTTTTCAAGTTGTTTCTCTGACGAAATTAGCGACTTCTCAAGTGTATCTCGTGGCAGGAGACTGACTTTATGTGGATCAGCAATGAAGTTCTCCCACCACATATATTTTTATGTCAGTGCTTTAAAGGCTGGTTTAGATACCTAAAATATATAATAAATTCATCAATTTTTTTCAAACAAATGCTGATTTTTATATTCAAAAATAATTATATTACAAAAATAAAAATCAAGCACTCGATATTTGATATATATATAACTTTGTTATTCTATTACAAATATTAAAATAGCGAAATATGAATTTTCAATAATTTTTTCATATTTTAGTTAACAACGGATAATTTTGAGTTGATATTAATAAGTATGATTTAGTGTCGATATTTTTGTTATAATTAAAGATATAATGATAGTGTTGACACGTAAGCTGTAATTTTGAAATGTAAACAAATGAAAAATTAGATAACTTGAATTCTTCGTGTAAACTTCAGAACGTTGATAATTGTTAGCATTTGAAAATTTATCTTCTTTTCTGCAATATGCATTTCAACCGAAACTAAGAAATGCTAAAGTGATGTGATGTGACAAGTGAACTTGATTTGTTGTCCGTTATGCATAATACCACTAGATCTGATATAATAACCACAAACTAGATGGTTCGTTTACATTGAATTAATTAAATTATTAATTTCAAATGGCGGCACCAGTTGATGAGTCATTGGAGAAGTGGAAGAAGGAGCTCGAGGGTGACAAGGACGATCCACGTGCTAGCCCAGCTGATGATCCACGCCGTTTCATCTTAAACAAATTCTCCGTTGTCGTCGAAAATGGAAAGACATTTGAGTTCGATTTCACAAAGGATGGTCTTAAGAAGGCCGAGGAGGAAGGATATATCCTTAAGGAAGGCGATACATTCCACTACGAGATGAAGTTCCATGTTCATCACGAATTCCTTTACCGCGTCATGCTTAAGTGCAAGTCCAAGAAGACACTCGCCTCAAACGAGGAAGAATTCGAAATTGGCAACTTCCCACCAAAGATCGCTGAGTTAGAAAAGGTTATGGCGGAATGCGAAGTTCCAAAAGGTTTCCTTGCACGTGGCAAATACGATGTTGTCAACACAATTGTCGATTCAAAGAACAACAAGCTTTTCGAATTCCATACCAAATTCGAAATTGTCAAGGCTGAGTAAATTTAGCAACTAAACATTCACGGTTTTGAATGATTTATCAGGGAATATATTACTCTCTTATATGATTTGTGTTCGATTAACGATTTTTTTTTTTAATTTCGGTTTAATTTCTGACATGTAAATTAGATTTCGTGTTAGAAATGACAGGGATTTATGCTACTATAGAAGGTGGCAAATTTCGGTCAATTTTGGAGGCAATGATGGAAGCAGACGTATCAATAGAGGATAAAGAATCGACTGCTATGCTTGTTTGGCATGATTCTTTAAAAGAATGTGATTTTTTCGGTCCTTTAAAGCCATGGCAAGTAGTTAATAGAATCCCGAGTATTAATATTCTATGTAGAAAGTGTCCTTATACACGTGTTATTCAAAGAATGCAACCAAGTTTTCCGAATCTATATAATTTTCTTCCAAAATCGTTTATATTGCCTATTCAACTTCAGGATTTTCTTCAAGAGCGAAAAATGTCTGGTGATACATATATATACAAGCCAGATGGCGGCTCTAAAGGATGTGGAATTCTGATATTTAAGCCAACTGATAAATTTGAAGTTCCACACGAAAATAAACTTGCTGTAGCACAAAAATACATCGACTCTTACTTAATTGATGGGACAAAATTTGATTTAAGATTATATGTTTTGATTGCATCAATAAATCCACTACGAATATACGTTTATAGGAATGGTTTAGCACGTTTCTGTTCAGAAAAGTTTGAAACAGGAACAGCATTTAGTCAATTAACAAATGTATCCTTAAATAGCGAAAATCCCGAAGCAGACATTAGTGAAATATCACAACTAGTCTCAGATATTTTCCCTAGAATGGAAGCAATGGGTGTTAATATAGAAGAAGTTTGGAATAGAATTGATAACGCAATAGTTTCGACTGTTATCGCAGCCCACGAGTTTCTATCACGTTCTGAAGAGATTTACTGCCCTAAGACTGGCTATTCTAGATGCTTCCACTTGCTTGGTTTTGATATTTTGCTTGATCGAGATTTAAATCCTTGGATTTTAGAAGTAAACAACAGGCCTTCCCTCGACTACTACAGAGGAAAGGAGCGCAGGATGAAGGTTGGGGCTATCAGAGACGCTATCAAAATCTGCTGTCCACTTCATCACGCGCAAATGGCCCTCGCTGCTCGAAAATGGTCTTGGGACAAAGATATGTGGAATATCTTTGTCAAAGAGACACCAAGTATCCTAGAAAATATGGAGCTAACGCGGAGAGATGTAGAAATGAACACTTTGTTCCACTTAACATATCCATCAAATCATCCTAATGCACAAGAATGGGAAAAGGCGTTAGAAATGACAAAGAAAATGCCATTGGAACTTCTCCCTGGCATGAAGCTCCCAGAGAATATACTCAAATCATTGAAATCTGTTTTTTAAATAATATACTATCAATACATATCACTAACAAATCATATAGCCTCGATATCACATATTATATCTGCTTTATAAGAACATTCACAAAATGAGTTTGATATCTATAGTGAAAGCAATTCATATTGGTATATTAATAATGCAATTGGTGATTTGTTCAGTCATATACATATACACGAACTATCAAAAATGGGAGAAAATGTTTTTGACAAATAAATATCATATTTTGACAATATGACATGTAAACAAAAATATGGTCAGTGACGATACAAGAAGTTTGGTCAGTAAACGTTTTTTAATATATATGAGTGATAGTGACGCATTTGACTACAGCGACGACGATGCGGACATCCACATGACGCAAAAAGTCATTAAAGAGTGTTGCAGAGAACATGGATTATATTTAGTACCTGATTTAAATGATACATTACACCTAGAAGCAAAAGGATTTGCATCTATCCACGGACTTAAGAAATACGTCAACCTCAAAGAATTATGGCTTAGTGGAAATTGCATTACAAGAATTTCTGGCTTAGATTCACTTGTTAACTTGACGAATCTTTATCTTTCAGACAATATTATATCGGAAATCGAGGGACTTGATAATTTAGTTAATCTTGAACTTCTTAGCATCTCAGGAAATAGCATAAAATTCATCAAAAATCTCGAAAAATGCAAAAAACTAAAGAATTTAGATGCAGATAGGAACAGATTGTCAGATCCACACGCTTTAGATGGCCTTCTTGAGTGTCCTTCTCTCGAAATCTTACACCTTAACAATAATGGTATCGAAGATGCTGCAGTTTTAGAAATTCTCGACAAACTTGAAAACCTTAAAGCTCTACATCTCGATGGAAATCCTATTATCAGAACACTTTCAAGTTATCGCAGAAATATTATTCTTAGATATCCAAAATTGACATATTTAGACGATGAACCTGTATCAGACAACGAAAGAAGAACAGTAGCAGCGTGGGCAGTTGGTGGAAAACAAGCAGAGATGCTCGAAAGGAAAAAGATTAAAAATGAGGAATACGAAAAAGAACTAAAGAATTTCAATGACTTAAACCAACTACAACGCGACCACTGCATATCTTCAGGCAAGAATATTGCAGATTTCCCAGAATTAATGACAGAATATGAAAAGAAGAAATTAAATCAGAAAGTTGTGGAAGTAACAGAAGAAGAAGAAGAAGTAAAAGAAGAAACCAAAGAGGATCCAAAGGAAGATGCAAAAGCAAAAAAGAAACGGATGGAAGAAGAAGAAAATGCTCCTAAATTCTCCCAAAAGTTCCATCCAGTTGTAGAAAAGAAGGCAGATTCAGAAAATATTGATGATGTTGACTAAAATGTGTTGTGTATATCTATTAAAACTGATTTCGATGTTGTTGGTATCCTACGACATAAAAGTCTTTCGTTCAATGATTTTTATGCCACAGCAGGTGGATTTATTACTAATATACATTAGAAGTACACATATATACAAAAACAGCCATAATGCCTTAAAACTAATTTTAATCGGATTCATCTCTTTTAAAATATTGTGATTTCGACAAATTAGGATCTTTACCAAATTCAATCACATATATACTTTCATATTACATAGTTTTTTTTTTTTTTTTTTGATTATAACATATTATTAAGAAACAATTTTTTATTACATGTATATCAAACAGCACATGAAGATCTAACATATGTGTGTATATGCATAGAATTAAAACATTGTTTTTTCCATCAAATTCGAGGTCAAAATGAAAAAAAAAATCCTGAAGGACAGTTACTTTCCAAAGAAGAAGAACAATAGTGAATGTTTAATCAATAATAACAATAAAAATACATAATATAGATTTTGAATGGTATTGAGTGAAGATGTGCAAAACAACATCTCACAATAATCTTAGGTGCAACAAAAATAGCAAGATGGTCGAAGGAACTGAGCTACTTCAGTTGCTATTTCAAAACTTATGTGCAGCATTAAAGGCAAGTGGGTAGATGTGCCTCTACAGCTAATCATTTCTCAATTTTTCATTGAAAAAAAAAATTTTGATGGAACTGCAATCTCTATCTATTAAACAATTGGGATACAATAATTCCATTTGGTGGGACTAAATCAGATGGATCTGGTGTAAAACTGTCAGTCATGACTTTATCGAACCATTCCATGTAATCACTAATACTAATATTATAATTAGCATTATCAGAAAATGTGTAGTAACGATAAAGTTTCTGGCGCAGCATCTGTGTATTCGAGTAGATGCACATCTGGCCAAAGTTGAGATGTGGGTAATGCCCATCATGTTTTAAAGGAAGCATCTCGATCACAGAAACATTGTTGCCTGCAAAAAACTGGTTATAAAACGCACCTCCATGGGGACCAATTATATACTTTGCTGCAGAGAATAGATCAATTAGCTTTGTGAGATTTTTATATTGATTGCGGTCGAAAACTACAACATTGTCTTTACCGAATATTTTGGAGAGAGGATCAACGAGTTCCAGAAGATTGTGTATAATTCGTTCACCTTTCCCGCCATATTTATTTAGGCCACGTGGAAGCAAAATGACCTTAATTCTCTCGACATTGGGTAGATGTAAATGTTGTGTCCAAAAATCGAAGTAGAATGGATGCACGACTCTTAAAGCAGGCAGAAGAATCAGTCTCTTCGCACTTACTTTGGAAGTAGCACTGAGACAATTAGTCTTATTAGCAAATCCGACAATTGCTTCAATCTGTTCTATATTATCTCCGCATGATTCTGTTGCGAGATGAAAATTTTTTGTATCTAGGCCTGTGGACAGCGCTGCAGCAGCAATATGAGGCCAGCCGTTGTCAAATGTATGCTGGAACGAATATATTTGATGAGATCCAACAGCAACAACAGTTCCATTTATTTGTGTGTCGTCTGTCTGTTCTGGCCATTCGCAAAAATTGATGTGGTGGGTGCCGTTGTGTTTACTGCATCCATTATGTGATAATTGTGATGTTCCATTAATTATATCCCATGATACAGTTACATGCCAGTCTTTAATATCATAATAACTGGTGTAATAATCTTTTTGTTTCCAAAAATGACTATACAATTCGTGGGATAAACCATGAGGTGGTTTGAACTCATATGGTGGTAAGAACATGAAATTCTCTTTCATAAATCCGGAATCATATCGAACAATCAAAATTTTTTGACCTGAAAGCTCTGTATGATCAAATGATCTGATCCCTGAGAAGTTATGCTTCACTGATATTCCCCAGTATATTTCTAAATCGTGTACACCTTCCGTAAATTGCGTAAAATTAATTTTAAAAGATAATTTACTATAAACATCTTCGTATATTGTTGTATGATTGAATACAATGATTGTAGCAGTTGAATATTGAAAATTCAGTAATAATAATGATATAAATGGAAAAACAATGAGAATCTTGAGAAATGTGCGCCGACTACGTTTCGGATTTGTGTTTTGTTTCACAAATTCAGTCTCCAATGTGCGAGAAAATATTATATCATTCGATTTTCTCATCACATTCATCTATGGACAAAAAAATTCATATTTGTGAAATTTCTTTTAAATTTAAGCCAATATATATATATTTCAATTGCTTCATTCAAACTAATTATCCTTTTAATATAACCTGATCAGATTCAATTAAAATTTTTTACCGTAAAAAATTGTGTGTAAATATCATTATCAGGTATATATAAATCTTGTGACTTAAAAAATATTTTTTGATTTGAATTGAAAATAATCGTAACCTTTTCTTTTGATCAAATTGGAAGTTTTACGAAAAAAGAAACTTAGAACATATGTATAAATATAATGCTGTATTTAATGCCAATAGTAATTGGTGAGGTGATGAAAACGGTTTGAACTTTTTGCCCAGGCAAACATCGACCACTTTTCTATCATGTATATTGCAATATTATTAAAATCGATTTTGAATGACATTTTTTGGTGATTTTGAAATTTTATAATTATTATCGTAATATGATATTTGCATGATGTGTTATGTGATATATTTTATCTGAATGATTTATGATTCGGTTTTTACTATGTCTTCTCTGTACTTTCCTCAATTCTGGAATTTGGATAAGCTAGTCGATGACCAAATTGATTTCAAAACTGCTAGCCATCCTGATTTTAGGAATACTGACCATGGTCATTTTAATTTTTTATTTTTAATAATTTTGGTCTTTTTCTGAAATTCGGTATGTTTAACAGTAGGACTTCAGTCCAATACTTGTTTAGCAACAATCATTCTTTATATCGTAAAATGTGGACTAGTAAAATAAAAAAAAGTTTTAAATGTATGCTAAAATAATATATTATGCTTATTCATCATCTTCCCAAGCTTCATCATCATCGTCACCGTCATCATCGTTATCACCATCATCGTCATCCTCATCATCTTCATCAGAATTATCTTCTTTCTTACCATCCTTAGGGAAGTACTCTTCGAGGATTGCCTGAGCCTTCTTTGGAGCTGCTCTTCTTGTTGCTGCTCTTCTAGATGCAATTGTGTCTGTGAGCTCATCGTCGTCGAGTTCTAACTCGTCATCTATATCGTCTTCGAATGCTGACTTGTTGGAGGCCTTCTTTGTTGGCTTCTCTTCCTTAACTGTAGCCTTCTTTGGCTTCTCATCCTTTGCATCGCCATCATCTTCTGTCTTCTCCTTCTTGGCTCTTGGCTTGCGTTCCTTCTTTGACTTATCTTCGCCCTCTTCACCTTCCTTCTTCTCCTTCTTTGCACGTGGTTTGCGTTCATTCTTTGGCTTCTCTTCCTCGCCTTCCTTCTTTTCCTTCTTCGGCTTGGTTGGCTTCTTGATATCCTTGTTGATGATGATAACGTCTATGTTGTCATCCTCCGGAGCGACTGTGCTCTCTTCCTTAACTGGTGCCTGAGAGTCAACGAGGTCCTTCATGTCATCGAGCTTTGTATCACCTGCAGAGGCCTTCTCGTTCTTCTTGTTCTTGGCCTTCATCTTCTTGTCGGCATCCTTCTTATTCTTCTCGTATGACTTCCTGTTGGCCTTCTCTGCGTCGGCGATTGTCTTGAGTCTACTCTCTTCCTTCTTGTTGATGAAGTTGTTCCACTCGACTTCGAGTTTGTCCAAATCTTCGAGGTAGAAGTCGATTGGCTTCTTCTTGAGCATTGCCTCGAGCTCAATGGACTTCTTCTTGGCCTCGTCTTCGAGTTTGTCTGCGCGCTCCTTTGTGAGTGTCCAGATCTTCATGCTGAGCAAGTAGTCGTAACCCTTCTCGAGCACCTGAAGGTGGTTGGCATTGGACTCATGTTTGAACTCGTTCTGTTCTTCCTCTTCATCGTGATTCTCGATGACTTCATCGGCGAACTTGATGCGCTTAGTAAGTTCAGCGTCATCATAAAGGTCGTAGTTGCCTCTCTCGAGAGCGCCAAGGATTGTAGCTCTTGGAACACCGTTGACCTTGATGATACCTGCGATGACTTCGCGGATGAATCTGGCCTGGTTGGAAAGTTTCTTGTGCTGGAGCTGGAGTGCATCGATGAGGTAGCGGTGGCGCTCCTGATAGTACATGAGACGAACAGCATAGAAGTCGTTGATGATATCAAGAGGTGATGAGAACTGAACGATCTTGTTCGACGAGTTGAACAATGTCATGTTTGTGGCAGTGAGTGTGGATGTGAGCTTGAAGAATGTGCGGAAGCCGATACTCTCGATGTGTCTCATCTGCTTGTCGTCGACAGTGATGATGAACTTGACGGAGACGTTTGTGTGGTACTCTCTGAACTCGTTAATGAGTGGAGCATCCTTATCTCTCTTGCTATCAGCTGCATCATCCTCGACTGCACCTTCTTCACCACCTTTCTTCTTTGTTGTCTTCTTGGTTTTCTCTCTGGCTGCCTTTCTGTCGGCAAGCTTCTTGTGAGGGTTGAGGCTGTCACCGACGACAAGGCCTTCAAGGAACTTCTTGTAGTCGTATGTCCAAACGCCGACTGGAAGTTCGCTGATCTCGATTGTTGTGTCATCAAGCTTTGTGACTTTACCCCATGTTTCCCATTTGACGATTGGCTGGTTGACACCATTCTTGACAACTTGAACTGGGATGATCTTGCCGACGAATCCAGCATACCATGGCTTCATATCTTCCATTGGCTCGTCGTGGATCTTGTGCCTCAAGTTTCTGATGATGTCCGATGGGTTGTACTGAGGAACATCAGATGACCAACCGACACCGATACCCTTGGCACCGTTGACGAGAACCATTGGGATGATTGGGACATAGAAGACTGGCTCGATTGGGCTGCCTTCATCTGTGTTGTATGTAAGAAGATCGTCATCTTCCTTCATGAAGATCGCACGTGTGATCTTCTCGAGGTAAGTGTAAACGTAACGTGGGGAACCTGCATCTTCACCACCAGCGAGACGTGTACCAAGCATACCTTGTGGGTGGAGAACGTTGATGTTGTTGTTACCAACGAAGTCCTGGCACATGCCGATGATTGTCTGGTTGAGGGATTGTTCACCATGGTGATATGCAGCCTGCTCAGAGACTTTACCTGAGAGCTGGGCAACCTTGATTTCGTTCTTGATGTTGTTCTTGAGGCAGACCCAGAGAATCTTTCTCTGGCCTGGCTTCCAGCCATCGATAGCGGATGGGATTGCACGGAAGTTGGCGTAGTTAGAGAAGAGGATGAGCTCCTTATCAATGAAGTCGCAGTATTTGATCTTGGATTCCTTTGTGCCTAAGTATGTCTCGTTAGCATCGAGCTGTGCGAGCCAGTTCTTTCTGTCATCAGCACGCTTCTTGTTGAATGCAAGGTTGATTCTCTCTTCATCGTTCTCGTTTGTGTAGACGAATGTCTTCTTGTGAAGCTTGATGTTGGAGAAGTACTCCTTGGCTTCTTCTGGTGATGATGTGGCAAGACCTTTATAGTACTTCATCTTGTAGCCCTTGCCGTTGTTGTTAGCAGCCTTCCACTGAGCGAACTCTGGGATTGTGAAGAATGGAATGGACTCGCCTTTCTTCTTGCCGCCTTTTGTGACCTTGACGATTGGTGTGATGAACTCTGTGATGAAGCCTGTCTTCTTGAGAAGCTTTGGCCACATGGAGTGGATGAAGTTGATGATGAGACCCTTGATGTGGGACCCATCGACATCCTGATCGGCCATGATCATGATACTACCGTATCTGAGCTTCTTGAAAGCATCTTCATTCTCGTACATCTCTGATGGATCAAGACCCATGATCTTGATGATGTTCTGGATTTCGTCGTTGTCCTTAAGTTCTTTTGTAGAGGCGTTGAGTGTGTTAAGAAGCTTACCACGGAGTGGGAAGACACCATAGTAATCACGGCCAACTGTGGCGAGACCTGTGACGGCTGTGGACTTAGCAGAGTCACCTTCTGTGAGAATGAGTGTGCACTTCAATGAGTCTGCCTTGCCAGCCATGTTAGCGTCTTCGAGCTTTGGAACAATGAGGCGGCTCTTCTTCGAACCTTTCATCCTTGCGACATCCTGGCGGTCCTTGAAGTTAGCGTACTCTGTGACGAGCCTGACGATATCTGTCTTGGCGATCTTAGCAAGGAAGTTGTCTGGAAGGATACAGTCGTCTTTGAGCTTCTTTCTGTCGAGCGTGAGCTTCTCCTTTGTCTGTGAGTCGAATGCGGGATTAATAACGAGTGAGTCAACGAAGACGTAAAGGAAGTTCTTGACGACACTTGCTCTTGTTTCGACTCTAGCGGAGCCCTTCTTCTTTCCGAGGACGTCAACAAGATATTTGGTGATTTGATCGACGACAATATCGACGTGTGTACCACCACTTGATGTAGCGACGCAGTTAACGAAAGAAATCTGGTGGAATTCACGATTTCTTGATGGAGCAACACCGATCTTCCATGTATAGCCCTTGGAGTTTGTAAGCTCGATGACAATTGGATCAACATCATCCTTAAGGTAGACCTTGCAGTATTCGTTCCACTTCTTGATCTCAATTTGTTTATCATTCCAATAAATCTTGACATCCTTCAAGATACCAGCAAGATCATAAACACGACGTCTGATAAGATCAACGTGATCCTTTGTAATCTTCTCGAGGCCGAAGCGAACAAGATCTGGCTTGAATGTGATCTGTGTGTAAGTAGTCTTTCCTTTGCTCTTTGTGATTGTTGGTGGCTGAATATCAGTCATGTTGTTTCTGATGATTTGTGTATAATACTTGCCTTCGTCAACATTATTAATATCAATGCGGAATTCAGTAGAGAAAATGTTAGCAAGCTTAGCACCGTAACCATTTCTACCACCAGTTACCTTTTCCTGCTTATCATTGTAGTTGGAGGATGTGAGGAGCTGGCTGAAGATAAATTCTGGAATATAGTACTCGCAATCATCTGTTGGGCTGTACTGCTTTTCAGTAGAAATACCCTTGCCATCGTTCCATACGGAGATCGAGTTTTCCTCTGGCTTTACAGTAACTTTAATTGTTTTGAGTGGTGGAGTCCTCTGCTTGTTATCTGCAGCATTAACAAGAATTTCATCGAAAATCTTGTAGAGACCAGGAATGTATGTGATTTCTCTATTTTCGAACTTCCCATCGTCATTGCATACCCACATCTTGCATGTGTGTGGCTCGATACTGCCAACATAGGAGTCGGGACGTGTGAGAACGTGCTCACGATGTGTTAACTTAACATATTGTTCATCTGATTCTTCCAGGTTTACCTGTGAGTCAGAGCGAGTCATAAAATTTGATGGCCGTTTATCAATTAAATTTTTTTTTTACATTTTTAAGTCACTTTTTTGATTGAGGAACTTCCTCCATCAAAAATCTACTTAACACGAATGTTCTCTAATAGCATACAGCATTCATTTTGGAATGGAAAATTTGATGTTGACACGTAAAGTTGTGATTTTGATATTTTATTAATTAAAATGTCAGAATAGTATAATTAGTATGAAGCTTTTCTCGAACAGTACTATCATATTTTAAATACTATGCATTGATTATTCAGTTTCTTTGCTATTCGTATTGACATTGATGCACTCGAATAACAAAAAAGCTCAAACAGTGTATCATTATGTGGTATGCATCGATTTCATAAAAATGGTATAATCATATTATAGATTTGATAATTTTTTTTTCCTAATTTATTAAGCGAGATTTTCAAGCCCATCATTAGGTGTAAATTTAATCACCATATGGAATAATATATTCATGTGCTTGTTGTTGATGCGGTTGTTATATATTTGGCTGTTTGTTATATCCACATGTGCCAAAACATCGATAAACTTAATTCCGTGAGTTAAACAATAGTTTATTCAAATTCACAGTTTATACACATCCAAAATGTGTTTGAAAATATTCTTTGCACCTTTATTGCATGTGAAATATCAAATTGCATACATATATTTTTAATTGAAATTCAAATTTAGATTAGCATTATAGGATCTTCATATTTGTTCGTTATGTGTCCTATTCTGATAGTTGCTAGTAATATTATCTGGAAATAGCTGTTTTTCAAAATAACCTTATTCGGCTCCTTAACTAAAAGTGACATAATGGAATTTTTTGTTTTTCTCGAAGGGACGCCAATAATACAAGGTTTCACTATCTCATATACAGAAACTAATGTTACTGTTGGTGATGTTATTGCTAAATTTTTGTCTGTGGTTAAATCAGCGGACTCAAATATACAATTAGATGCTTCAAAATGCAAATTATTTTTAGTAGATTACACAGATCCTATAGAATCAAAAGATCCCACGCTTATTGCTGATATGAACACTCCAATAATGTCTCTAGGAACTACAGATTTTGATTTAATTCTTGCAGAATATGCACCAATTCCAGATTTATATTTAGAATTAGATTCAGAAGGTGAAACTGATACAGAATCAAAGTTTGACAAGTTAATTCAACAAGGCAAAAACTATTATGCGATCAAAGATTACCAATGCGCTTTTCAAATATTCCTCCACGCATCACAGGCAAATAAAGATTCGCCAATACCTTACCAATACCAAATCAAAATCTATCTAAAAGCTAAAAGATACAAATCTGCAATTTCATTAGCAACAGGGAACTTAAATAAATTCCCAGAAGACCGAGCATTATTAAAGCTTTTGGCAAAAGCACATCAGCTATCTGGCAATTATAATGATGCAATCAGTTATTATAAAAGATTGTTATTATTACCTCCAAAAACTCAGCAGAATGTTGATGATATATCGTGTAATATAGCAAGAAACCTAATAGAAACAGGCGCTTATGATCAAGCAATGTCATTGCTGCAGCCGATTGCTACAAATAATCCAACAAACTTAAAAGCATCAATTTTGATGTCTCAGACACTTTACCATCAAGGAAGAGTATATGATGCTCTCCATACAGCCATGCAAAGCTTCACAATTGATCCGTTTCACAAAGCTACTTGCGAATTTATCGGGAATTCGGTTAAAAACGAGATTCAGAGTGTTATTTTAAGAAGCGAATTAGGTGATGGAATGAATGACCCCAAGGTTTTGTTTATTATAGGAAATATTTTGCATACTCATGGATCATGTGAAATTGCACGCTCATACTTGAAAGATTCCCTTGATATATGTCCCAATGACCCTTCAATTGCTTTAATTTATCTAGAAAATACACTTTGCATTTCTGATTCAGTTATTTCAGTTCTTGACTCAGCAATGCCTTTTATAAACCGCATTATGGAGCGTCAAGATTTCTTTGCAGATGTTGCAAAGAAGACTGATTTTATCCATCTTGTGAATTCTCTTAAAATTCAAGAAACCAAAGAAAAGAAGCAAGAAGTTCCACAAAATGAAAATACAGAACCAAAGAAGCAGCCAGAATCAACAGAAAACAAGGATAAAGAAATTGAAACTTTAAAACCAGAGCAAAAACAAGAAAAAGCTGATATAGAAGCGCAAAAACAAGAACAAAATGTATCACAGGCTCAAACAGCCGAACAAAATCCAGATAAATCTAAAGAAGAACAAAAACATCCAGAAGACCCACAAATTGCAGTAATTGAGAAATCTGTTGAGCAAATACAACCATTAGACCCAGTTAAATTCGAAAATAAGGAACATAGTTTCCATATGGAACAATTAGATGTGTTTTGGTACTTTATCGTTCTTCAATACACTCTGTTCACCAATGGGTATGTTAAAACAGCCCAGGCAATTAGCGAAGCCATTCTTCCAAATATTACGGAATTTAATTTCACTAGATCAGTAATTAACCAAGAAATTCCGACTTTTGGATTGATTTCATCACTGTCAAAATCTTTTTCTGATGATATTATTATTGAAAGACCGATTTATTTCATAGGTGATTCAAATTGTTTGACATTATCATACAGAAACCTGACAATTGATGGTGTTAAACGCTCCATTATGCCGTTGTTTGTAGATGGCCTTTCTGTTACCAAACTACAAGAAAAATCGCCAACAAGCGTTTTATTCTGGAAGAATGTTAACAAAATCCCCGAAAACACTGATGTTATCCTCTCGATAGGCTATATCGACTGCTATCAGCGGATTTTCTCAAAGATTTCAAGAGTCGAATTTGATTCTTTCACTGATGGCTTCATTGCCTTGTCTGCTATGATTTCGAACATTGCTACTGAAGTTGCAACTAAAAGAAACTGCAGGGTATTTATTCATCCAATTCCACCAACTGGATTAGAGAGCCCGCTTTATGCGCAAGCTTTTAACGAATGCATATCAAAGAAAGTTCTCGAAATTAACAAACCTAATGTTTCATTCCTCAGTTTCTTCCAACATTTAATTGAAGTTGACGGAAAAGATGTTAAAGTCAAGAAACAATACGCTTTCGATGGAACACATCTGAATGTAACATATTTACCTTTCCTTGAATATGCATTGAACAATGCAATGAGATCAGATTTATAGAATTATATTATTGTTGTTATTTAATACTAAATATGTGAATATAAAACCATTTATAGATCTTGTCATATTAAATCTAATGCAAAAACCAAGTGTTGTAAAAACGATATTTAAGATTTTATTTGTTTTTGCATTAAATATCAATAAAATATTAATCATAAATGCACCAAGTTTAAATATATATCAAAAATGTTTATTGATTATTTTTTGAATCCTTTTTTGTCAAATATGGAACTAAATCATCAAATCTTTCAAGCAACTTGTGTGTGTCTTCGAGTTCTAACTGGACCTTCTTCCTGCGGTAGAAGATTGGGCAATCTCTTGAGCTGCAGATGTTCTCGTTCGTGAGTGAGTTCTGGCATCTCTGGCAGTATGTCCAGAGCTTAGCGAATTCTTGTTCTGTGTATCTGATCAAGTTCATTTTTTCTTGGTAAACTTCGCGAACACGATTGTCGCATTGAGCACATGTTGGCTTCTTGCCATCAGCAACTGCAGAGCGTCCACAGATGCATTTCTTTGAGATTTTGACGAACGAGAAAAGCGAGCCTTTCTTCTTCTTTTCGCTTTCATCGATTCTCATGACTGATTTACGCTTATCGAGTGTGTGCTTTCCTTCGAGGAGTCCTTTTACCTTCTCTTCACCGATGATTGGACCGAAGAGTCTGTTGAGTGGGCCAGAAAGCTGGTTCTCTAAGTAGTATTTAGTGTCGATTGGAATAGAATGCTCCAGTGCCCAGATTGGGTCTTCGCTCTTCTCGTAGCCTTTCGCGCCGTTGCCAACATCGCACATAACGTATGGAATTCTGTCGCCCATTCTCGGTGCAGAGCCTGGATCACGCTTTGCCATTCTCTCAGCGAGTTCAACATGTGCGACTTTTCCTTTGTAGTCATCTGCCTTCTTCGAGAGACCCTTAGAAATGACGAGGAAGCTCAAATCGACGTGGTCAGACACGAGATCTGCGACAATCTTCTTAACGAACGCCTTGGCTTGCTCTGGGTCTTCTTTAACCAGCAGCAATGTCAAGACTTTCTGAACTAAACCTTGTACTAAACGGCAGTTATCTCTTCTGACTGCTTCGATACCTTTTGCATCGATCTTGTCCCACTTGACTGGGTTCGTCCAGAGAAGACCAGCGTAGTGCTTCTTTGAGATGAGAAGGTATGGTTTGTAGGCCTTTTCGAAGTCGATGTGGATTGGTGGTGGGAAATGGTCGGAAACATAGTTGGCGGCTTCTTTTCCGAGCTTGATGGCTTCTTCGAGAGAAATGTTGCCGAAGTTAACCATGACGGAATCTGTATCACCATAGATGACGTGTGCATCATCTGAATAGCCGTTCTGCTTGTTGTAGCGTGCTTCTACAAGCGACTTTGTCATGTCAATCATTGTACGGCCGTAAGCAGTGACAGACTCAGAGATCTGCAGGCAAGGAAGTTTACCGACTGTTGCACCAGTGAAACCGTAGACAGAGTTTGCAGAGATTTTGAGAGCCAACTGACGCTTATCGAACACTTTCTTCTGCATTGGATCCTTTGCCTCCTCCATCAATTTCTTTGTAGCCTTACGTGCTGCAAGAAGCTCCTTGAGAATTTCAGGCAAAACGCCAGGGAACTCATCGTGTGAAGCGAAGAAGCAGTGGTTTGGCGACTCCTCGTGTTTTACCGATGGATCTCCTTTCGCCATCAGTGTCGAATAGCAGAGGTTGTGTGCAATCATGATGGATGGATACAGTGAGTTGAAGTCGAGTGTTGGAATTGGTGTTGTGTAATATCCGGTCGAAGGCTCAATAACTGTAGCACCCTGGAACTGGTCGTCGCTTTTCTGTGATGACAGAGCAGGAATAATCATGTTCCTTCTGTATGCTTTGTAGAGAATCTGCGAGAAAACTCTGATCTGCTGGCCTCTGTTCAACGCGTAGTTCATTGGAACGTGGCAAACGCGAGATAACTCGATCAGAGTTAAAATTGACAGAAGCTTGTTCATCAGCTGCAAAGGCAGATATGCGTCTTTGATGCAGTAAATAGCAAGTCTGTGTCTGTCGGCGTCTGTGCCATCCTGGAGCTTGGAGATCATGGAATAGTGCACATCTTCCTTCTGATCACCAATAAACTGTGCAGAAACAGCATTAAGAGAATATGAACGCAATTTGAAATCATTTTTGATGACAATCATCATATCGAACTGGATTCTTGCTGTAATGTCGACATCTTTTGTTTCTCTGTAGCCAAGTTGCTTCGTTCCCTTTGTTGTTTCCTTGCATGTTGACATTTCTCTCATATATCTGCCGAGCTCGCAGAATTCTTGTGCTTTGATAGCCTGCGAACGCTCAACTAAGTATGGGATATCGAAGCCGCAGATGTTGTAGCCTGTGAGAATATCTGGATCTGTCCATTGGATGAATTTCTGGAAAGCGATTAAAAGATCTTTCTCATTATCGAACATGAACAGAGCAGTACCGACAATGGGTGTGGATGTCTTCAAAATGAAAGCAGCAGAAAATCTTGCGTGTTCTTCGCCTTGGACTGCATAATAGCAGCAGATTTGAATGACTGGATCATCCTCTGCCTTTGGAAAGTGATCTGGAGCACCACCAACTTCAATATCAAAAGATAAAATTCTCATTGGTGGAATCTTCATGTATTCGCCTTCTGTGCCGAGTGGAACAATGTCATTGTAGTTGCAATCAATTTCGAACTGGCTAATTGACCTTCTGTCGTTAACTCTGCGAATATCATAATGTTGGGCGCTAAGCTTGACCCAGGAAGTTCCTGTGATGCCTACATCATCCATATAACGAATAATGAAGTCAACATTGGACTCAAATGTCATGAATTGATGGTTTGGTGCATTGCTGAGCTGAATTTGGTTTGTTTCAAGGACACGTCTGCAACTTGCGACGTGTTTTGGTAATGTTGTGGAGATCTTAACGTATCTTGTCTTTGCTTCTTTTGTGAAACCGAAGAGATTTCTCTTGTATACGAATTCACAATGCTGAACAACAATATTTCCTTTGTTGGATGGTGACAACGCGTTATTCAACTTTGATTTAAGTTCTTCGAGCTGATCTGCTGTAAAAGAAGGAGGAATACTGCAATAGAAATATGGAATAACTCCATGGACGTGGCAAAGAATAGAGTGGCCCTCATTATCGCAACCATGAAGATCAACCACAGCTACTTCACCTTCTTTTCTTGTATCATACTTAACATTTGGAGAATTTTGAATTCGATAATCAAGATCTATAATGCAAAATTCGAGATCCGGCTTGCCAGTGATTTGTGGGCGCCTCCAGTTGTCTGGATACACTGGAAGTGGATCCCCACTCTTCACATGCACGCTTGGTAAAGAAGTCTCAGTCATTTTTTAAACGTATACCTAAATCTTTCCTTTTCCTTGTTTTTTCTTTGCATATCATTTTACTGTTTTCGAAATGATATTCTACCGAATTTTAGTCCGAATTACAAAATTTTATTCGAAATCAAATTAATTTACCAAGCATTCCTGCCAAATGCTAACAATATAGTTATTTCTATATGTTTTTATATCATCACAACGCAAATTTACCAGATAAAAAGAAATAAAATTTGATAATAATTTCAAAAATCAATTATATAAACTAGAAAAACTAGTAAATTACTATAAAAACAGTTGTATATAATATATATCAATTATTTTGGTTATGTAACATAATTATTGAAATTTTCATTGTAATAAAGCTATTCTTTTCTTTTGGTCAGTTCTAGAAACTGAGTGAGTAAGCTTGATCCTTCATGATGGTCATGTCATGAAGCAATAATGAATGCTGTTTTGTATGCATTTGAGCTTAAATGAAGAATTAAAATATGAAAAAAAAAAAAAATAAAGCATTCGCATATATATTGAAAAATAAATGTGGATAAATCTTGATTCGTCGAATATCAAATTGATTTTTCTATGATTTATATTTTTGACACTTTACAAATGTCATAAGACACCTAAATAAAAATGTCGGACCCTTTCATTTGATAAAAAGTGATAAATGTTTTTGATATTTTCTTTAATTTCGTTCTTGAAGAATTTTGATTCAACAGAATACGAGAATCTTAACTTTTACAGGATGATCGGTCTTGAAGATAAGGCGAGCATCCAAGATATCAAGAAATCGTACAAAAAGTTTTTAAGAAATAAGAAACACATCAATGATCCAAGTCCAAAGACTAAAAAATATTTAGAAACAATGGATACAATTTACCATATCTTAGGAAGTAACAATTCTAAGCCTCTCTATGATATGTTCGGAACAATTTTCTTAAATCTTACAGATTTCAAAGTTGTTGGCTATCAAAGCGACGAAGGACTCGCTGGTATGAACAAAATGTACCCAGATTCCTCAACTCAAATGAATAATTTCGGAGGAACAATTTATTTCCCGATGGTGTTCGATTTAGAAGATTTTTATGATGGTGTAACTAAAAATGCTACTATGGTTCGCGTAGTCGAATGCAAATGTCCACTTAAAAAGCCAAAATGCGAAGAATGTAAGAGAAATCCATTTGTCGATGAAATTTATCAGAATCCAGTCACACTTCCTAAAGGAGCTCCAGAATTTTACAGAATCCTCGCCGGACAATCAGGAGATACTGATGCTGCACGTGGAGCATCAGATATCATTTACATTGCGCAGTCAAAACCACATCCAATCTTTGAGAGGCATGGTAGAGATCTCTATATGAACCTCACTGTCCCATTTGAAACAGCTTTGAAGGAAGATTCTACCTCATTCATTGGAATCGATGGGCTTTCTGTCGAAATTTCATTAGAAGATGCACAAGATGGCAAAGTCGTTGTTATTCCTAACCAAGGCCTCCCAGACTTCTTTATCAAGAATGCACGTGGAGATTTGTATGTAACACTTCATATTGAATTCCCTAAGGAACTCACTGAAGAACAGAAGGAGAAAATTGGAAAATTATTGCCAGAAGACGACGATTTCTACTTATAAATTTTGTTATTTAAAAAAAAATGATATAAAAGCAGTTGTTTTACAACATAAAACACTTACTTATTTCTTTGTTATCATAAATTTTCTGAAAAACATATTGGATCAAATACTCAAAAAATTATACTCATCAAAATCCTTACTACTATAGATTGCAAAAGATTTAATAGCATTATATATGATTGATGTTAGCAATTAAATTAATAAAAATAACTAAAATTTAATATTTATATAGAAACAAATGAAATTACACATATAATAATCCCTTACTCCTTGGTTTCATGTAGCTTTTGTTGATAGAATTGAATCTGTTCATCGAGTGAATCAATCATTCTCACCCATTTGCTCATTGCAACCTCCATTCGTGTGTTAAACCCGTTAATCTTGTTGTCCCACTTTTCATTGAAGACATTCAGCCTATTATCTAATTCTGCATTCTTTTTCTCGTATTTTGCGTCTGCTACCTTTTGAATTCTCTCTGTTTCCCTGCTTTCTGCACGTTCCTGTGCCATAGCAATCTTTTTATTCAAATATTTCACAGTTGAATAATTTCTTGCTTTAATTTGCCTTTGTTTTTCATTTTTGAGGTTTTCAACATCGGCAAAATTAGTGTGACGCTTTATATCTTTCTGCTCTATGTATTCTTCTTCAGCAATATATTTTTGCATCTCTGAATCTTCTAAAAACTTCTCTTTAGCTTCATTATATTGGTCAATTAGTCCCTGAAACTCGTATCTAAGACGCTCCTCTTCCTCTGCTGATGCTTTTTGAACAGATTCGCGTTTTTTGAGAAGATTATTTATTCTCTTTTGCAGGCGAGCAATACTTGGATTTGGCCTCCTATTGAGTACTTCTATAACATTATCAAGTTGCTGTGATCTTTCAAAATTCTCGACATCTACAGATTCGGAATGAAGTTCTTTAATTCTAGTGATTAATTTTTTCCTATGATCATCAGAGATATACTGTATCTCTCCTCCATCAATAATTGACTGTATTTCTTCGTCTAACTGATCGTTATCTTGAATTTCAGAAGAATTTTTGCTATCTTGTTCAATATTTGAATTTTCCAATAAACAAGATTGCCCTGATGCTGATGGATTGTCAACTATTGATTTCTGAGATGAATTAGGAGAAAATCTCGTACTAACGGTCGAATCGTTTTTATTTGTTTTTTGTGGTGATTTCTTTGGAGATTTAGTTTGTTTCTTTGGTGTTATCATTGGTGCGATGCAGTTTAATGCAGCAATAAGATTCTTAATTCGATTTTGTCTTTCAATATCATTTTGATGATTTGCTTCCTGTTTTTTAACAGCAAGGACAGTAAGGTATGTCATTGCATTATCTGGGAGGACAGCGGAAATATCCATAGTATTTATCATTTCCTCTGTCAGATAATCTACCTCAGGATCCATTTATTATAATTTTGGAAGCAGCCCCTTATTAATATTTTTTTATTCAAAAAAACGCCATGATTAGCTCCCAAATTACCAGAATTTTTCAACAAAAATGCATTATCTTCAACTTTTGCCAAAATTTGAAAATTTTGAAATCAAAGGATATTATATGTAAAATCTTAGTTCTAACTTCATATAACATTTAATTTTCTAATATAACAGATCAAATAAATGTATTTGATATTCTCGAATTCGATCAAAACGATTCCATATGTAAAACCATGGATGTTTTAACTATATAATATCAGATATTTAGATGTGCATCAATAAAATTCATGTTTATATAGATTTTAATTATTGAAATGAAATATTGGGAAATATTTGTTCTAAATAACAGATTTAATGGTAAATTTACAAACATACATGATAAAAATTAGTTATTAGGGATGACAAGAGACTTCGTGAGATTTTGCATTGTATCCACAAGGAAAGTATCGCCAGGATTAACATCGATGCCATGATTCGCAGGCTCTTCTTCATTATAAACGATTTCATCTTCATATTGATTTTCATTAGCATTCTCTTCAGTCCTTGGCGTTTTTTGTGGTTCTGCTAATGTCTTCTTCCAATTATCTCTTCTATTCTTAATCTGTATCTGGCTCTCTCTATCACTGATCATATCTTCTAAGTATCTCACTTTGTCATCATATTCTTTTCTCAATTTTTGTAATTCAACCGAAAATCTAACCTTTCGATGTTCTGCTGATATTAATTGGCGCTTCTTCTGTGATAGAATTTGTTCATTTTGTGAAACCTGTGGATAATCATTAACTAAGTCCATATATCTCTGAATCATTTCTGATTCTTGTTTTTGCAGCTCAGCTAAACCATTTTTTAGCGCAGAAATCTGCTGCGATTGATTCTGAATTAACAGTGTACTATCTGAGTCCATTAATTGCGCGTATTCGTTGTTATTCATATTATATTGAACTTGAATTTGCTTGCATTCGATTTGTAACTGCGCAAGAACTGTTCGTTGATATAGAATGTCTGAATTAAGTTTATTCTGTGTTTTCTCTGAATAAGCAGCCCTAACTTTGGCTAATTCAATTGCAAGCTGATCTGCTGATGTGTGAAGTGCTGCTAATTGCGCAGAGAGGTTGTTTGAAGTCTGAAATATCTCGGCCATTCCTGGTTGTATTTCTACGTTGTTAATTCCGAAAAATTGTTGTTGAATTTCGTTAATTTGATCGTGTAAAGGTTTAACTTCTTTCTTGAGTTGATCTATTTCGTCCATTAATTGCCTTTTTTCGTGTTCTAGAGTTAAAGGATCTTGAAATTCTGAAACTTCCTCCAGAGGAGGCAGATATTTGTCACGAGCCGATTTAGGGAACTTCTTCTTGGACATCATCTGGCCCCCGGGATGTTTAGCGAAGAAATTGCGTGGAGATCGAAATTTTGGAAAGTTTTTCATTTTTTATTGCAAAATTTTCTAACGGAAATGAAAAAAATCACATTTGATGAAAATCTTTATTCAACCTTATAACATATAAATATAGATCAATCCGAGAGAAGTAGTTATATATGTAGAAAATGAAGCAACATATCAGCTCTGAGAGGGAGGAAAACGGGTGGAGGTCTATATTTGCCACTTTTTCAGGGGTCTAAGCGTGGGTTTTTAGTCCACTTATAAGGTTATACCAAGAAAAGTGACAAAATGAAAATAGGAAATTAAAAAAGCGACACCAACCGGATTTTAAAGAATTTATTCAAAGAGACACACGACGCAGCAATATCGGATTGTTATAATAGCGAGAAGAATAGCTTAACCCAACTCTTTGGAGAATAGGTTCTTGAGAACCTTATGCTAGGGGAATAAGGTTATTGGGAACCTTATGAAAGGAGTGAGGAATAAGGTTCTTGAGAACCTTAT